>SNQN01004382.1:34429-52341 GCA_008642245.1 Bassia scoparia
AAAGATTCTCATCTGACATATAATTACAATTGAGCACTTCAGAATATCCCAATTTAGAATCCAAATGATGAGTAAATGAGTAATTACATCCACAATCTCCGGAAAACAGTCTACGAAACGTCACAATCAACATTCCAATTGTTGCTAAAATTGCTTGGCTACTCAAATTATTCAAATGTGTGGGACTCAAATCATAATTCTTGAGCACAACAATGCTTTCATACCCCATAGAATGTCACTTCTCAATTTTTCATGCAAATCACAAATAGGTGGGACTCAATCAAACWATATTCCTAAATAAAGCCAACAATAACCAATAAATTGACACTTTTTGTGCAATTCACAAATTTCTTAATCAAACACAAGATCCAAAACCAAAAGCTTGAAAATGTGATCASAAAATACAAAACAACAACATAATGAAACATAGGAAAACAACATATGAATGAAGCATAATACAATCAAAAGCAGTAAATTTGAGCATGAACAACAAAAATAATGAAATGGGATTTGAAAATTAAAACTAAAATTAAACTTACAGTTGGAAAAGTGTTGCTTGTGTAAGAGATAAGCATACATGTTTTACCAACAGCACCATCACCAACTGTCACACATTTGATAAACCTAGATGCGCTCATTTCACCACTAGATCTTCAAACCCCACTTCAAAAACTGGCTTAAAATCCCAAATTCAAGCAAAGATTGAGCAAGAAATGGTACTTTGCGAAATGGGCATTTGATCAAACACAAAACTAGCACATTGCTGATTGTTCTTGATGTGATTACAAACCCTAAGACATGAAAAGACTGCAAATTTACCCAAGTCAACGGATAATCAAACGAAAGGAGAAGGAAGCGTTAATGTAAGGTGCAGTAGTATGTGCTGTGCTGAACAGAGAAATGGGAAGAGAGAGAAAGAGAGGGAAAGATGTGAGGAGAGAGAGAAGAAAGCGGGAGAAGAGAGGAGAGAGAATGGATTGACCTAGTTGCTAAAACATATTGCAATGGCAATTAAAATTACAAATGCAATTTACAATAACAAAATAATTTGAGCATTATGAATTTATCATTTATGATAATGGCATTGCCAGCTATTATTATTACAATTTACAGGAGGAAGACAACCCTGTGTGCATGTCACGGACCACACTCGAAAGTTGGACCACTTTCTGTTTTTTTTTCTTTTCTTTTTGGGCGTTAGATAACGTTATAAGTGAAAACTTAAAAAAAGTAGACTTTCGTTTGTAATCAACAATTTCATTGAACCTGAGAATAGAAAAATGAGGAGCTGAAAAAATGAAAATTGTAGAGTCGAAAATTTTTAACCAGTATTAGTTAAAATTAAGTCCATGTCCATTAAAATTAAACAATTATATTTTTTCCTAATAAAATAATAATAATTTAAGACGTTATTTTTTTTAGTATACATTGGCAGTTATAAAGTGAAAAGGTATGATGTTAATCATGTTTTTAGTATTAGGGTATATACACTAATATTCACTGAGTTTCCCTTTAAAAATACCTCATTCTTATTCACTCTCATCCATTCTTCCCTTCTCCTCACAATTGCATCCACCTTTCTGCTAAACCCAAACCCACCTAATTGCAATCACAAGTATCGTCAAGAATAATCTCAAAGCACACCACCACAAACCTCACGTGCCCAACCACAGCAAGCACACAACACAACAACCACTGCGCGAAGCACACCTGCAACCATTGTCGAGCAACGTTACAAAACCTAATTCGCTCAATCACCACCGAAAGACATTTGTTCATTTCACCTCTCATGCCTTTTATTAAAGCGTCTTGTTAATCTTTCTCTTATTGTCTAGACCACATTGGTTTTGAAACACCAAACTATCATCTGTTAATTTTTTTTATAAAAAAAAGCTTATCGGCAATCTACTTTATCAATATGTTATTTGATCATAACTGGAAACATTTTGCAATTTAAAAGCATTACTTTAAAAGAAAACTGTCTTACTAAACCAACTAAAAATATATATAGTACTACAACTTCAAACACTACAATGTGCATGACCTTGTGTTTTTCTTATGGATCATATCTCATATGCAAAAGTATTGGCTTCACCCTGGTGTAATGAGATTACTATAGAATTATATGATTTTTTGGGAAAAATAGTATTCTAAGGCGAAAAGCAAGCAAGTTTTGAATTTTTTTTTGGATTTTAAATAGTGTTTGAAATGATTGAAAAGAATCAATTGGTACTTTTGATATATTTGATACACCCGAGATTATTGACGAAGAAGTTCATGTAAGAGGATATGTCCTTCATAAACATAATGATTAAACAAAGTAATTGCACATTTTTAGAAGAGATTTAAGGTGTAAAAGTTTAAATTAAACAGCAACATTAATCAAAATTTTAATTATTTGTTCATCTATACTCTTAAATCTCTTCATCAAAAATGCCGTGTAATGTTTCGTGTTAATCCTATGCTATTGAAGTAACGATTTACAGTGAAGAATGGCTATAAAAAAATTGTAATGCTGACATATGTTAATTGTTGGTGCTGAAGCTCACACAATCCCATCCTAGAGAAAGGAATATATTGCTCTAAGAATCCCGTCATTGACCCAATAATTAAAGGATCTATGGTATGGATGAAAAGATGCCTTCATCGTTATCCTTTCTCCTGAACTGAATGTTTGTAAATAAAGTATTTTAGGATTGACCAAATAATCCTCTCTTGTTGCAAATATTTACATTGCATTAGAAAATTCCAAAAAAATGTCTTTCAACTAACACACCTAAAATCTTATTCAAGGGTGTTATGTTTCTGTTAAAAGAAAATTCCTGAAAAATTGTGTTTTATAATTGAAACTCAGAAGCTTACATTAGAGACAAATGTAACATAAAATTTTATATAGAGGAATTATGTGTAATAACACTAAATAAGAAGTATATGGAGGATAACAAACCTTTCCACACATATTCAATATGAATTCTGCAAAGATTACTATTCCCCGTTATCATAATTCTAGCAAAAGTCTAAATATTTTATCACAAATAATGAGCAACTTTTACTAAAAATTATGAACGGAGGAAGTAGTAATTTTATTTTAATTCGAATTACAAAATTAAGTGCACAAATTTAAGAATCATGAGCTCAATAACTGTTTAGTTTGAAAATTTGCCTCATCAATCGTACATTGGCATATATTTGGATGTTTTCCCCCTTTAATTATTCCATTCTTTGAGCGACAATACTTGTCTTCTCTCCTCCAAACAACTCGAATGCCGATAAGTTTTTCGCATTAGCAAGTTCCAAGAATTTCCACCTTTCAAGAATGCGGAATACCAACGGTCAGAGAGTTTCGGTATCTTCATCAAGTCCGGATCCTTTGAAGTCCACATAATAAAGACCGATAGGCCAATGTACGTAGCCTGCCGGAATCTCGAACCAAGTCCAAGAACCACATTGAAAAATATCCCTTCACATTCACCCATTCCACAACATAACAACAATAAACATACCGTACATAAATTTTTTTCTGAAAAAACTCAAATGTTCAAATACTACTATTATATAAATCTAAATTATACAAACAAACATGGCATAATAATATTATTACGATACCTTTGCAGCATCTAATACATTCAATACAAGCATTCAAATACTCTACTCTTGGATGTAGCGTTCAATGGTGCATCATTACTAGGCTGATAACACTAAATGAATATTTTATAAAGGTAAAAAAAATACAAGCACTACTCAAATTAAAGAATAATATTGATTATTGAGTAATAAACAAGAATAATAAATAAATTATTTGACAAGGTAAAATTAAAGAGGGGTTCGTACCATTTTCGCACATAAACAGGAGGATTCCCATAAGTTTCCTTGAAATATTCCAACATGTCCAAACCAACTATTGTAATGAAATTAAAAAAAAAGTTAGATTAATTAAAATACCAACATGCAAATTTGGAAATAAATAATACTAAGCACCTTTAGCATATGTATTCTCACCTTCCTCCATCACTCATTCTTCCACACTGCAAGCAATGTTAATTTTGATTATAAGTTCGTTTGAAAAGTTAATTAAGTTTAAGAATATCATTAGGTGTAAATGAAAAAAGAAGTCAAAAACTTTTAAGTTACATATATACCCCAGTTCTGTAACGCAATTCAAATGTGACAATTATTTTTCATGCTTATCGAAAAGACTTTAACAGCGCTAAGATGAATAAATAATCAAAATAATTTTTCATCCTATTTTCATTGGATTTATACTACCTCACGTTTTTTTTAAATTGTCCCACTTTGCAGTTTTGTTCTTGAGCAAAGATGTGATGTAATGATTATGTGAGTGGCCATGGTAATTAAAGTATTGACCCAAGATGAGAGATGTAGAGAGGAAAGGTGTGACCCCATAAAAAGTAGAAAGTAAGTGGTATATGAAATTTATGTTCCCATTCTAAAAAGAAAAAAATTCAAAGTGAACAATAATTCTAATTTTCTGAAATAAAAGAAAACTGGACATCGAATAAAAGACAAACTTTTATGTGGCCCTGCCACAATTTAACAAAATGTTTCCTTGTAAATGAGGAAGCCCAATTAATTTTTCATAACGGAGTCTGTTTTCTGCTTTCTCCTCACCAATTTTCTTCTTTCTCTCACTTGTTCCTTCCTCTTTATTGTTTCCCAGGTATGTGAGCCAAACACCCACTCCTCCTTCCCTTTCTCTTCCTCGGCCAAATCTCCGGCGCGCACGCACCACCACCACGACATGCTGCGTTTCTACTTTGTTGTTGCTGTCCAGCAGACCACACCCATTCTTCCTTCTCGGCTTTCTCTCTCCGTTCCGCCACGCCCGGCGCGACCACCGCAGCGATGCAGCTGAGCACTACTGTGAAAATTTTCTTATGTACATTGTCATCTAAATAAACATGAAAAATGAGTTATCAAAGGTTGAAGCAATCAACGATGTATTTGATTCAAGAGTTGATCCAGTATATTCAATGAAATTACTAGCAAAACCTATTAAAATTAACAAAATTTAATTACTTTAAATTTAATTCAAGTGTCGTTGCTTTGCTGTTGTTGTTTGAAATTGTGTGTTGTTGTGTGTAGCCTTTTACTTGTGTTGGTTATGTTGTTGCAGTTCAATTTGATATATAGAATATGATTCATTCGCCAATACAAGTTTATTTTTTGGATTTCTCCTTTTGCTTTTTCATTTCATTTTCAATAAAGTATTCATAAAAATATCAATAATCAGAACATATTCATATTATCATAAAAGTAGTTCGTTTATAATTCGTAAAAGTAGTTCTTATAATTCAGAAATATTTCGATTAAAGTATTTTCATTACTATACATAAAAATACGTTCATGTTATTCATAAAAGTACTTAGTTCATTAATTCTAAAGTAGTTCTGATATTCATAAATGTGTTCATATATTTTTTTGGTGCAGAAAAGTTCATATATCCATAAAGTAGTCATATAATTCGTAAAGTACCTTATAATTCAAAAATGAGTAATTGTGATATTTTCTAAAATAGTTTAATATTTCATATCAGAAAGTAATTTGAATATTTATAAAAGTAGTTTCATATATTTTTCAGTACAAAGTACTAGTCATATATGCCATAAAAGTAGTTCATATAATTCGTAAAAACTTCTATAATTCAGAAAAAATAATGGTGAATCATAAAAGTGTTATATTTTCAGTAAAAGTAGTTTATATAATTCGTACAAAATAATTTCTATAATTCAGGAAAAGTATTATATATTCATAAAATTAGTTCATATATTTTTTCGTTACAAAGTAGCATAATTCCATAAAAAGATATTTCATATATTCGTAAAAGACTCTTATAATTCAGAAAAGTAATTGTGATATTTCATAAAGTATTCATATATTCAGAAAAGTAGTTTATGTATTTCATTAAAAGTAGTTCATTTAATTCAGAAATAGTTATGTATTTTCATAAAGTAGTTTTATTTAATTCAAAAAGTATTCAGTTGGTTTGCAGCATATGTTTTTTTTTTAAGCGTGTACTGTGTTTCAATATTATCTTAAATTTACTATTTTATATTCATTTAACATCCATATCATTTGTCAATCTATTTTCTATTTCACTTTCTCTCTCTAAAATTTGCTCCTAAGCTTCCTCTCTTAAAATTTTCTCTGCTTCTCTCTCTCTTCTCTCTGTTCTTTCTTTGCTCTCTCTCGTTTCTCGTTTTCCTTTCTACTTCTCTCTTTTTTCTTCTTGTTTTAGTGTTCACAGTTTTTCTCGTTTTCCTTTCTACTTATCTCTTGTTTTTCTTCTTGTTTAGTTTCACTTGTTTTCTATGTGATTTGTAATGATCTGAGTCAATAGTTCAATTTTCGTCTTCGTTTTTTTTTGTTCAAATGAAGATATTATTCTGAATTTGGTAATTTTGAATTCGTTTTTTTTGAAATTTGAAACTTAAAGATCGGAAGAAGAAAGATATCAGAAGTTTTACATGTAAAAAAAAATTCTGATGGAATCATTATTCGCTGCAAGAGTCAGTTGGAAAATTGCTTGTTTGTGAAGATTAAGTATTCATAAAAATAGTTCGTATAATTCAAAATAGTGTCGAATGACATAAAAGTAGTTCGATATAATTCGTTAAAAGTAGTCTTATAATTCGTTTAAAATTAGGTCTATAATTCAGAAAAGTAGTTTATAATATTCATAAAATAGTTCATATATTCATAAAAGTAGTTACATCTATTTCAAAAGCTTCGATATAATTCGTAAGCTAAGTGTTCTTTATATTTCAGAAAAGTAAGTGTGATATTTCATAAAAGTAGTTCATATATTTTAAAAGTAGTTCACTAATATCGTAAAAGACTCTTATTAATTTCAGAAGAAAGTAATGGTGATATTCATAAAATAGTTCATATATCGGAAGTATTCAGATATTTTTGAAAATATCATATATTTCTGAAATAGTTCTAATGTTCTTGAAATAGTTCATATATTTCTGAAAAAGTATCATATAATTTCTGAAAAGTAGTTCATATATTCCTGAAAAGAGCTCGTTACATTTTAAGGAATAATTGTTTTGAAATTTTTAAAGTATTCATATTGATCAGAAAAGTAGTTCATGTTATATAAAGAACAAAATTTATATGATTAAAGTAGTTATATTACTAGAAATAATTTGATTGTACATAAGTTGTTAATATATTTCATAAAAAGTCAGTTCAATATTCTGAAAGTAGCTTCATATATTTTTAAAAGTAATTCATATATTTCTGAAAATAGTTCATATATTTCTGAAAAATATTCATATATTCTGAAAAGTAGTTCACATATTCTGAAAAAAAGTAGTCATATAATTCATATGAATCAGAAAATTAGCAGTTATTTATTAAGTAAACCTAGTATTCATTATTTTAAAAAAGTAATTCATATATTTCTTGAAAATAGTTCATATAATCATATGATCAGAAAATTATTCATGTTATTTAGAAAGTGACCTTTTAGTAGTTCATATAATTAATAAAACTAGTTAAGAAGAGCAGTAATGAGTTAATATAAGAACAAAAGTTTCATATGATTTTAAAAAAGTAGTTCAGATATCTAGAAAAAGTAAATATTAGGTACATAAGTATTTAATATTTTTCATAAAAGTAGTTCAATATATTGAAAAAGTAGTTCATATATTTGGAGTTTCAAATGCTTTAACGAAATCCTCAATGCTTAATGAATATTGAAGAATTTCTGTTTCATTGTGAATTTCATTGTTTTTTTTTACAGAATTAACTTTGAAGAAAAGCAGAATGGAGAAGGTTGAGAAAAGAAGAATGGAGAAGCTGAGGAAAAACAGAGGAGAAAGTGAGTAGAAGCTGAGGAGAGAAACAGCAAAATGCGTCTGTGGTTTTTTGGGATTAGTTAGTTTTTAGGAATTAATGTTCTTTTTATAGTATTAGTGTTATTTTAGTAATTTACGGACCGTACGGACTTACGGACATAACGGAAATAACCGGATCCGTTATGTCTGTTGCCAGCCACACCAAAAATAGGATGTGCTGCACACACAAAACACTGCTAATAAAAAACGGGGAATAATTATTTTGACTAAAATAGCTAAAAAATCAATTGTGCCAAATTTTAATTCAGTAGAAAACATTATGTCCGCAATAAAATGTTCTTTGTCTATAATTATAGGAACCGAGGAAGTATAAAGATATTGATGAATAAGTATGAAAATAACTTCGTAAGTGTGATTATACATACCATGACAATTGGCGTGCCAAGTCAAGTTTGCTAGGATTGTTCTCGAACATTTTGAGTGTCGATACGAGTTGATTTCCGAGAATCGAGATGAACCTCTAAGAAGCTTAATCTGGTATGGTCGAAAATGATGTAGTCATCTCCTAAGCCTTGCTTCATTTAGCCGATAATCTCCAAAAATACTACAGGGTGAAAAAACCTACAGTAAAATCAAAATAGAACAAGTCAAGAATAAGTACTCTCTTCATAACGATTAAATTCAACTTAAAAAGGCGGAGGTACGGTAGGTATCTTTTAAGCGGTCGTGTTTGATTAAGGTGTCTTGTAAGGTCCCTGCCCTTAAGTAAGGTTTTTGGTTGAAAACTGAAAATTCGTCTAACAAGGGAGCGCGGGATTTTTACTCTTCAACCCCTTTTGACTCCCACAACAAATGTATATATTGTTGATTTTTGCAAAACAAAGCTTAAAGAAAAAAAATACATAAATAGAATAAATATCAGCACAATTAGCATAGCTAACCTAAAACGTGAAATCGTGTCTAGAATAATAGTACTTACATCCAGAAGTAAAATGCATAACTCTCTAACATGCAATTAAATCTTTCTTATATGTCTTTTTTTGGAGTACCAACTTGTCTAGAAAACACTAATACACAACATGCCATGCTGCTTCGCCTATAAAAACCATTATGTTAATCTACTATCTAATTTTTTCAAATATCATAAAGATCAGAAAATTTCAACTTTACCATTGTTGTTTTGGTTTCAATCACTTATCATCAGTTTTTTAAAGTGACATTTTTGACAAAATAAATATCTATTGTTTTTTAAATTTTATATTCCCTCCGTAATAAAATAACTATGCAACGATTACATAGAATAAAGAGGAAAAATGTCAATTGTTACAAAAATATTGGTTACGCTAAAGTAAGGAAAAATGTTTAATTATATTTAAATTGAAGTAACCTTTGAATATGCACTCTCTCTCTTCCGATTATCTTTTTTACTTTATAAAATGCACGCAATTAAGAAAAATTAGAGTATTTTGATAAAACATGTTGTATTATGGAAGTGTATTATTCTTTTATTTGTTTGAAATATGTTAAGTAAAATAAAGTGAATTAAATGAGTGTAAGAATTAGTTTGGTGAATCGACATAAAGCAGGAAATAAATAAGGGTAATATGAGAAATTTAGGAATAAAAGGAACATTAATAGTAAAAAATAAACTATAAAAAAGGAAATGTAAAAAGAAAAGGAACAACAAAAAAAGGAACGTTGAAAAAAAATAACGGAGAGTACATGATTTTAAATATTACTGCATGTCATTTCAATCATGTTTTTCCTTTACCCATGAATGTGGTAACTTTTAAGTAATAGTTTATTGATAAATTTAAAACCTTCCCTTATTAAAATTTTAAAGTAGGAAAAGGAATAATCGATTTGAGTTTTAATAGGTAATTAATATTTATTATAGGTTAAATTAGTCAATGCTTAGGGACACCATGCTCCCCCTTGACTTATAAGATAAGACAACAAGGAGAAATAAAGAGCACGGAGTAATTTTGTGAATAAAACTTTAACTTTTGTTGTATAGTTTTCCACCACTGAAGCATTCCTAAGCACAAGTTTGACCTTCAATGAATGTAATTTATACGTGAGAAAACGTAGCAATTTGGCTCGTTGATTGTGTTCCAATGCTTTGACTACCTATCCCCAAATTCTCGAAAACACGTATCCTGCATTTAGATCGTAAATCCTCCCTGTTTCCCGAAAACAAAAATATACAATTAAAGATTTAATAGTCAAAGAGAAATTAACTTTGAATTTTTTAACTCTATGATATTGCAACTTTGAATTGAATACAAGATTTTAACTGCTCATGCAATATTTTTCATCTTAATTGCTTACATCATCCTACATATAATCTATTGTATCCATGCAAATATCTTTCATGAAAATTAAGCAAGAATAGAGAAGTGTTTTACACCATCTTTCGGTTCATCCGATCCTCCGAGGCATCTTCAAAGCGCTTTGTATCGAGATGCACATTATTATTGGGTTGAACTCCTAAGCAATGAAATTACGTAATCAACGTTATGAGAAATAATCGAAAAATTTAATTGTCTTTTGAAACATTATCAACATAAGGTTTATACGAACTTATGGTATATATGCGTTAACAAACAGAAACATTACCGACAATATAACATATAACAAAAAAAACCACGAAGTAATTTCGTGTTATGTCGTAAGGACACAAGTATTTCAAAGCATCAATAAAACATGTATTCTTATGCATGTAGCATTTCTCTCCTACCTCAATGTCTACGTAACACTACTTAATTACCATGTCTTTTCACTCGCTCCTCCACCACCACCCAGTACCTATAGTACTCCACACTCTTTAGGTGACACGCCCTTCCCCGTTCCGACAACTCCTAACCAAAACCAAACCATGCCCAGTGATAAACCCATATTCACTCCGATAACTCCACCTATTACACCACTTAGTTATTTCTCCTCAAGAACCACGTAAAGAATTATGTTATCAATTAACTGTACTCCTACTTGGGAAAGTCTGGACCAAAGAGAGACTGTATTCTCCAATGCTGTATCCGCCATCAATTGAAATCTTCCTCATGCGAAAAAAAAGTTTAGAAGTATGCATTACGTAATTTTTCACCGGAAATGATGGTGGACCCACACGTTGTCGACTTTTGGTGAGAAAATCTTCATTGTTATTTAATCATATAGTAAATCATTACTTTATGATATTTTTCATTCCACTTCATTACAAATGTTCAATATTGTATTCATTGTCTATATCATTAACGAACCATCATATAGTTAACCAAACATTTTCCAGCTGAAAAAACATTCAAATCTAGTCATTATTCATGCATTTAATAATGCCGAATTCTGCACTTCCAATTGCCAATCTGAACCTTGAAAAGAGAAGACTGACAGAAAAATCTTGATTCATTTGATAAACACAATAAATTTCATTAACGATGACTAGTTTTCAATACAATGACACTTTTATTAATATCATTTTATATCAAAATAGTGATTAAATATTAAGATTACTATATAGATCACAAAATCAATATACTTTACCGTACAATAAACTTATATAGCTTCAATGCACTATTTTTTCCACTTAACAGATATTGTATATATCAAGTAAAAAAAGAATGCACACCCACAATAATTTACATACACCATATTTCCAATAATCCAATTAATTGCACAACCAACTAACAACCATGCCATCATTGACCTACAAGCCTACAACCATCTTTAGCTCAAACCCTTTTCAACCCCTTCATTATGTACCATGTTATGAGTTAGACCTTACTCTGCAATTGATCTGCAACAATCTTAACCTACTGTCTAGTAAATATAATAAGTATCAGAATAGTAAGACAAGTCGATGTTTGCTATACAAAAAGTATATTCAAACCCATTATAAAGTTGAGCTTTGCGAATGCCGAACTATGTGAGCTTTGCGGGCCGATTAAAATTACTGTTCAAAAAAGTGCACGCGATTTTTTAAATTTGTCCAAACCATGGCCGATTTAAAAAATTGTAAAGATGGTACGAGATTATACATGTAATTTTTTTTACTTAAAGTATACCAAAAAAATTTCATTACTAACAAGAATTTGAGTTTTGTGAATTCGATTAAAACCAATTTTTCAGAATAATTAAGATTAAGGTTAAAAATTTCGGTAATTAATGATTAGCGAACACAATAATGTAGTAAATAACAAAGCATGGAAGTATGAAACAGCACATAAGAGACCACATATTATAGACAACTCTCTTTGCAACACCTAAAACCCGTTTATGAAAAATTAGATCTCTTTTGAATATTAGTTAACCTAAAGACCTTTTTTTTTTATAAATTCTTTCTAATTTCTCATTACTATGTAACGGCGCGGCAACGCGCGCCGCCGTGTCCACTTTATTATATTTATAAATTCGTCGTAATAAATTCAAAGCTATATTACGAAATTAAATTTATTATTATGTTAAAGTCGACAATTATTCAAATTTCATAATAAAAAGTGTGAATAATTTTACAAAAGTGATTCACTATTAGAGATTTTAAAAGCAATCAAAATAAATTATAAGCCAAGATTGCCAAAAAAATGGTAAATATGAAACAATATTCAATTAAACTATGTCATGCAATTTCCCTAACTCTCATTTCAACCCAAAAAAATTACAGAGCATTCATTCACATTGTAGAGTAGCAAAATATACTTTACATAATCACTGTTATATAGCACTAATACTTTTTTTTTCCCAGAATACCAACCCCCCTTAAAATTCAATAGGTACAATCAGTAACAGGGTTCCAAAAAGATGTAGATTCAAAATGCTATGGATGAATTTTCTACAACGCATGGTCTTGCCGAAGCAGGACTTGCTGCCAGAGAGCGAGTTAATCCTCCTCCTTAATCTGGAACCAGACAGCAAAAAGAAAAATAATAGCTACAACAAATGCATTTAGGGATATTTCAAGCACCAAGAAAAGTGTTGTATGATATGAATCAAGTTTGTAATAGCAGAATATAATAAAAATATTGTTTTGTTATTCATTAGGTACAATTTTAATTGTTTAATGTTCACTATGGATGTAGTAAAAATACTCAAGTAACTTGTTTGCAATTCATATCCTGAAAACACTGTAATAATATATACAGTTTACATCAGGAAAGCTTTTCTCACAAATATCCCCTTCCTCACAAGGAGGCATCACTTAAAGTAGATTGTTCTAAACTATTGAGCAGTTCAAGGAATTGCTTCAACACACATGTCAACACAAACCATAGTGCAAAACGCTTGTGGGCAAGGACATCATGGCTGAATCCCATCATCATTTGCAATATTTCATTCATTCATCAATTACTTCCCAATGTGAAGCAATAAACCAAACAACAAAGACCAACAAATGAATCCCAACAGCATCATTCCCACAGCAAATCATAAAATAAAAACCCAACATCCACTATATAAAAGAAAAATAAACAGTCCCAAATCAGCAGCTCAACAACAGTCAAAACCAACAATATTCAAAACCAACAGCCAACCAAGAATATTAACAACATCCAACCAATGTACCAACAGCACAATACATTTGAACACTAATGCCATGCTATACTCTCACACTCACATTCTTGATACCACATCGAAAGATTGCATAAAGAAGGAGTGATTCTATATATGTTATGCGTATGTATTAATGGTACGTCCTGTATGTCCCTAAACTTACTACTATGCATAACTATCTTGTGTCCCAATTTTTTAAATATAGTATGGTTCTTGAGTTTTGAGAAAAACCACTGTTAATGCATGTTCACCATAAACTTAACCTACAAAATGAAACCAATACACCCATAAATCAATGCAGCCTCACTCTACACCCATAAATTCACAGTGTAGCCATCAGAGGAAAAAGCTTCTCACAAATATCCCCTCCTTCACAAGGATGCATCACTTAAGTAGATTGTCTAAAACATGGTGAAGCAGTTCAAGGAATCTTCAACACACATGTCAAAACAAACCATAGTTGGCAAAACATTTGTGGGCAAAGGGACATCAGCTGTAATCCCATCATTCATTTTGCAGATTTTCATCATTCTCAATTACTTCCCCAATGAAGCATAAACCAACAACCAAAGACAACAAATGAATCCAACAGCATCACCCAGCAACAAATTTAACCAACACCATCATAAAATAAACTCACATCATCATAAATTAAATCAAGGATTGCATATAAAGAGAAGTTATTTATATATGCTATGTGTATTATAGGTACGTCCTTGTATTCCCTAACATTACTACTATGTAACTACTGTGTCCCAATTTTTTAAATAGTATGTTTCTTAGTTTTTTGAGAAACACTTGTAAGCCTGCTTCACCCATAAAACTTAACCCACAACATAAACCAACTTCACCCATAAATCAACAACCAGCATGATAATAAAGAGGATCCAGAACAAAAAAACAGTACGTAACAACATAAAACCAACAACAAAGACAACAAACCAAGATTAAACAAAATAAAGTAAATTAGAGAGAGCATCCAGATAGGAACATCAACCATCGTCAGAGATTTGAAACAAATTCAGGGGATTCAGATCCTTCATATCCTCTGCTTACAAGTGTACGTCTAAGGACCAACAGATGGCGGAGCTTTGTGTTCTTTGCTTTTGGCCTTAGGTGGCTAGCCATGTAACTTCTGACGAACATTCAAAACCACACACTATTAAACTTTCCCCTTCTCCACGTTCGCTAAGGGATGACCACCAACATAGCTATGGCCTCCCCAGAGTCAGAGCCACACCCCCCTTCCTCTTTGCACTTCCCCTCGGCTTAGCACTTCCTCTCTGAAAAATTACTAAGGGATGACCAACCAACATAGCAATGGGTCAACCAAATCAACACCTTATTCAACATTCTCAAAACCTCCCTTTACCTAAACTCTTATCTCACAAGACTATGACGTCTTCCCCTTGGAACCATGTAAATCTTGCCTCTCCAAAGCCGTCCATATTTCCACTCCCTCGCCATCCATTGATCCTCCTCCTCACTTCATTGTCACTTCAGTGTCACTTTTCACTATCACTGACAATCTCCGTTACCCTAGAACCCCACCCACAAAACCCTGACCCTTGGGCTTTCACCCCCACAGCCTTCGAACAAATCTTCTAACATCCTAAACACTCATAGAGTCGTCTTCTAGCTCTTTAAAACCTTATCAAAGCCTTAAATGCCGAATGAGACAACTTCTTCTTCCTTCACGCAGAGATCGACAACCTCCATGGATTACTCATCCACCCCTTTCATTGCCATCCATGAATGGCTGACGAAACAAAACATCCTCCAAATGTCATCAGGTAACAATGCATCAATAAGGGATTCAGATCCAACATGATTTCGAAAAAGAACCTTGCGAACAGTAACAGTTGAAAAAGGGGACCTCAGTTAGCCAACAGTAACCGAAACCCAAAGCAACCCAAAGGAATTTGATAAGACTGTGATCGATAGTGGGAAGGGATTCAGAAGAAAAACGACCCGGTGAATAGAGAAGAAAGCCAAGATCCTTAGTTTGAGTTTTGGGAAAATCAAGCCGAAGAAAATAGATTGCAAGATGAAACAATTATAATACTAGGGGTTGAGAAACAATAAGGGGGATGAATGATTTGTTTTAAGGTACCTAACGATCGCGCCAAAAAACAACGCCTTGGTATTGAGTAATACAAGTTCTGCCCAGCATCCATGCATGATTATAATGTTAAAATTCGTAGCTGATTCGTCCCAATTTATATATATCCTCCACCAATAAACCCTATATATGATTAAATAATGAGACATACTGTCTTCTCGAGTGTTTAAGTGCGTTTGATCATTAAAGTATAGGATATTTGGCAAGCGATAAAAATCATAGCGATTTTTTTGTTGGGCCTAAATATCTACGAGTTGGGTCCAGTTATATAGCTATATTAACAATAGCTCTCTCTATAAAATTCTTTCGTCAAATCACAAACAAAAATTCGACTCACAAAACACCAATCGACGGTCACATTTAAATTGCGTCCAAAAGGAAAAAATCTCGAGTCAATTCGGGTGTCCCGCAAGCTTTCCATAACCCACCGATTTTCATTTACGGAGTGAATCTAGGTTACGACCAATCTCTGAAGCTATTAGTAAACTAACACTGTCATGCGTGCTCTTCTCTTATTACAATCTTGAACTTTAATATAAGCTGAATGTAATGAGCTTGTGTTTGTTGTTTCTTTGTGTTTTCAATCATGAAATTACTTATCGTGTTTATAGTCGTAAGCATTTACATCTTGCCTTTACGCAGGCCCAATTGCCAGTTATAATTCAGGTATATTGTCAATGATGCTAACCAAATCTTCCTTTATTATAGTATGATGATTTAGGGACATCCCAACGGATCTACCCCCATTACATATTAGCCAATCTCTACAATTCTGGACATGACAATAATATATAGCATATTTGAAATACCTTACTCACAACCTGAGTTTTCTTTTCCCAGACAACCTTTCGAGTTAATAGCGATATTTGATTGTACAGCGTAGATATTAAAATGACTCGCTGACGTGGAGTATAGTGCGGGCATTCACTGTTGAATTTATATCCCCCGAACAGCCTGCTAATACAGGCGCAACAGCCAGGCCAGAAAGCACCCGGGTAAGCGTTTCTGAGCTAGCTCGACGATCTGAACACCTCCTCAGTTGCCCAATGCTAACATCACCCATATCAATTTAATTAAATGTAAGCTCAATAAAATGCCACAAACAAATTTCAAAATAAAATTTACAGGATAATAATAGTTAAAGAACAAGGCACTCTTAATAAATAAAAGATGGACATGCACTAATAATACAACCTACGTAATTACATAAGATAATATTTAACCGGTATGGAATAATAATAGACTCAAACTCTGTTGCCGGGGTCTCTTACGCTATTACCAACTGCCTAAAATCAAGCTTACAAGGATATATAATTTTAAAAACCCACCAGCAAGCAACTACTTTTACTACATATTTGAAAATAGTTACTAAATAAATTAGTACATATACTTCAAATCATAATTAAAATATATAAAGTTAACCTTATTATGATTTATGATTTGTAACAATTATATTAAATGATTAACCAGTATGATAAGTCTAGGTTAGTTATAATATTATATGATAACATCTGAATTCAAATTGTTTCAGGTGTTTTATTAAATCTGTTATAAGTGCTGTAGCATATACGCAAACCCAAAGCCAATCACCCTGCATCTCAAACATGGTTTATCGAGCTATGTCTCAAAACAACATGCCTAAAATAACTACCTAGTATGAGCAATGTCGTTAGGGGTAAACATTAGCCTAACAATCGATATCTTTCCTATTCATATACACCCTTATTCTTTTAAGACTCGCACAGTGCCGATTCCAATTTAACGTAACTAAACCCGAAACCACCTATTTCTCATTTAAATTCACGATGGACCAACTCTCTGCTCTTTCCCTTCTACCCGTATAATGTTATTATTGTGATAGAAGTCTTATGTGGTGCGACTATAGAAGTATCACAACAACCACTTTCCAAAATTTATATACTGTATAGGTTTATATGACATAACATATGTTACATTTATTCTAGATATAAGCATGTTAAATTTTTGCAAAAACATTTATAATTACCCATACAAATAAACACATTAGCTGTATCGATTTTCAACGTGATTATGACGCCTATATTAGAAAAAATATTTAATATTACTATGTTAACGTTTGATCCCTTCTACAATATGATGTCTTAATTAATGAGAGCCTGGTAAAGGTTTAGACCATAATATTAAGACTTTATTTTGACAAGCAAAGAAATTTGATTAAACTACTATTTCACGGACATACTAAATGTTTTTGTTGTAATAACCTGTCATGATTGCACCGACTAGTGCTATTCCGCCTATTCCCTGCAATTTCTTATACACCCTTTGATTTGAGCGCGAATGAAGGAAGTTATTGTGACAAATATATGCGTAATTACATCGCTGTCCCTAACTCGTAGTTAAAGTTATCTAGCACAATTGCCTGAGATTAACGATTGAGTATATTTGAA
>SNQN01004383.1:4820-52339 GCA_008642245.1 Bassia scoparia
TGTTGTTGTTGTTGCTGAGGTTGCTGGTGGTTGTTGTCGGTGATCAGACGAGGGTGGTGGTATGTAGCAGAAGGAGTGGCCTAAGCCTTGGTCGTGAAGAGGGTTGCGAAGGACCACAGAGATGTCGTGGCGTTGCGAGATGTCGCCGGCGTTGCTCGCCGGGCACAGGCATGGAGTCAACTTCCCTGCTGCGTTGCCCATTTTCTTACACAAATACACAAATAAGTATACACAAATACAACTTAATGAGAGGGGTTTTGGGTAGAATACACAAATACATCACTGGAATACGTACAAAAAAAAAAAATACAACTTAATGAGATCACGTGACTTGCACGTGTCAAGTCAACGCCGGATTCCGGCGTAAGGTGGTGGTCAACAAACTAGATACATAGAAAAGGTGGTTTTTGACAAATAACGTTATAAAAGGTGGTTTCTGACAAAAACCATCCTAGAAAAGGTGGTTTCTGACAAAATTGCCTAAATTTATTTATATCATTTCTAAGGGTACCCATTACATATGAACAAGAGTAGTACGAGAGTGAACATTAGAACAAATGTTCATTTTATTTAATTTGGTTATCTTCATTGTTACAATTTGTGCTAGTAGTTAATTATATGAACACTAGAGGTATTACTAAAATACTAATGAACAATACTACGACTACTATAGATGTGTAATTAGTGTTATATATATATATATATATATATATATATATATATATATAGGGTCAGGATCCAGTGAAAACCACATGTTATATGAAAACGTGAAAACCAATATATATATATATAGAGTCAGGATCCAGTGAAAACCACATGTTATATGAAAACGTGAAAACCAAAATAAGTGGGTACATTTTACATTTTAAGGGGTACATACAAGCAGTAAAGGGGTACACAAGACTTTCAGTACTATTGATGAACAGTACACGTGTACCCCTTTAAACCTTCAATGTACCCCAGATTGAAATACAAGTATATACATAGATTAAATCGTATCCGTCCATCTCCAAATCCTACGGTGAAGATTAAAAGTTTTTAGTTTTCACCTAAGGTTTGTGTTTTCACATGATCCTATTCCTATATATATATATATATATATATATATATATATATATATATATTTCTTCAACTTCATGGAGGTTTCTTCATGTATGAACAATAGTGGCATTCGAAGTGAACAAATGTTTATTTTTTTTATATATTTTTATTTTAGTGTAACACATTTGTACATTAGTTGTATCATGAGTGAATATTAGAAAAAATGCTTAGTTCTCATTATTGATTTCTCAACTCACTCCAAATTTTAATTGATATCATTATTGTTATATTTAAAACTTCAAAGAGGCGGAGTCGTCTAAACTACTCTATAAAAAAGTTGCAAATGATTAAGAAGCTTATAGGTTTGGATTTGGTACTCGAAAATGTAAAAAGTCTTACATATATATACTATACGGTACAAAGATTGTCCGACAACGTATTGTTGTGTGTGCTTGTGAAGGGTTTAAAAATGAGTGAGGTCTCCAGAGGGTAGATCTACCAATTGATCGTTATAGCTTAGAAGACTTATTTACCTAATAATTAATGCTTCTCTGTACACAGAGGGTAGATTTCGATGGTGGGCGTTCATCACCAATTTCATTTTTTTTATAGTTCTATTGGAATGACCAAGATTGAAAAACTATACTTACTCGCAATAGTTTCAATAATAAAACGTTGCAAATAATATTCCAGTCGTTTACCACGAATTTTAAGCTCTAACTAATAGAAATTGTGCAATTCTATTAGTATTATATTATATTATTATATATTGATGGTGTGTTTTCTTCACTTAATAAAACCACTAGTTTTTATGTGCACGCAATGCGTGCTTGTATATATGAAAATTGTACTGTATTTCATAAAAAAATGATTATATGGTATGTATCATAATAAAAGGTTTATAGCTAATTAGCAATACAATATTTATCTGAATTGTAATTATTTTGTAAATAGTTATGTCTTCAAAGTTGAAATTTAAAATAAAACCATTAATGTTTTAATACAATTTGAAATAATGTTCATTGTTTAATGTTTTTGACTAATTAACTCGCATAATAAATGCAGTTTTCATATTTAATNTTTAGGTGGAGAAAAGGAGAGTCGATTTTGRTGGTTGTCTTGGAGGAGAGAGATTATTGGGCGTCGGGATTTGGTGGTCGTAGTTGTGGTGATGGTGTTGTGCGTTTGTTTTTGGTTGATGATAGCGGTAATGGAGTTAGAACGACAGTGGAGGTAATTGAGAGAACAACGGTGGCGACAATGGTGAGAACGACAACGACAGTAACGAAGAGAATGACGGCAGATGTAGGATAGAAAATGGTGGTGGTGATGTTGATGGAGAGATGAGAGACAGTGTGGTGGTGGTAGATAGAGGAGAGAGAAAGAGGGGCACTGGTGGTAGATGGAGGAGAGAGAACGATAGGTGGTGGTGGTGGTAGGTAGAGGAAATAGAAAAGGGGGGTGATGGAAGATGATTAATATGACGAATTGATGTTATATTCAGATTAATTAGATATTATTATATTATGATAATTAATGATTTAAGTTAGTAATTGAGGGTAAAATTGTAATTTTACAATAAAAACTTACCTAAAATAGAAAAAATATAGTTTGTTGCAAGTATTGTGAAATTTCCTAAAATGGAAATTGTTGCAACAATTCAAAAACGGAGGAAGTACATGAATTGAATTTTTTTAACTAATCAAGCTTGAATTGATGTCTTGACAATATCCGTCCGTGGCCGTGGGGCATCCAAAATCTCCTCAAATATTTTAGAAATGCCACTATATTCATCTCATAATTCATATACTTCATTCGTCCCAAATTRTTTGCAACGTTTACTTTTTAAAGGTCAAACTTCTACAACTCTAACCAATTTTTTTTTTATCTTAGCAAACACATTAAAACACCATCATTAGATATGTTTGATCGATCACAATTACGCCCAAACTTACGTCTTGGGTTTTCACGTTGCAAAGAATTAGGGACGAAAGGAGTATCGGTTTTGTATTAGGTCCTAGCCGGCCATGGGACTCTTCAGCCTGCCCGATGAATCTGGTTATGGCAAATTGGCAATGCTCGTTTGTCCTCGTCTAATACCCGACATTGGTTAAAATAACAAGGAAAACACAAGTGTGTTTTGGTGCTCCATTAAAATAATCTTACCAACAAATCCTTCATTCTTTCGTTCACTCTTCCTCCTTTTTGTTCCATTACAAACCTACTTCAGTACTTCATCTTCATAATCATCATCTTCTCCCACTCTCTCTCCTCCAATGGATCCGTACGCTACTTTCTGAGTTTCTCCTCCAATAATTAAATTAAATCAAAATCCCTTTTTTTTTTGTTTTATTTTTTAAAAAATTAACCGCATTTTAATTCTCGTCCTTGAATTGCAGATCGAGTACTACCAGATCGCAACCCCAGCGAACACCATCATCAACCTCGTACTCGACGACAAGCGTCCACGTCACCGCCTTGGACGGCCTAGTGAACGTCAATCCTCTTCACCATCGCCGTCTTCGTGGCCTCTCCTCACCACCCAGCCAGCGCAGCCTCGAGAACCGCTCCTCCTGCGACGCCGGACTCGACGTCGCGCGCAAGCTCCTCGTCTTCGAAGTCGTCTCCTTCAGCTTCTTCCTCTTCTCGTCGCTGGTCGCGCAGGGCTGAAGCTCGCCTAACATCCTCAACAGCAAGGACGTCGACGAGGTTTTCAGGGCCCACATTAACTCCAAGGTACTCAGGGTCGGGATGCTGGGGTCTGCTGTCGGGAGTGTCATGGGCTGCTTGTTTCTCATGCTTTCCATGGTCAATGTCATTCAGATTAGGTTGGGTGTCTTGAGTTGTGGGAGTTCCAGTTCTGGTCATGCTGTTGCTGCCTTGGTTGTTCTTGTTAGTTCTGCTCTTTTGGTTTATATTTCCACTGCTCTTTATGCTTTCATGCATTGATACTACTTCATCATTGATTTATTGTGTAAATTCGTCCGATGAAATTTCCAAGAAATATCGATTTTGGTGTGCTATTTGATCAATTGTTCCCCTCTTTAAGCAGCTTGTATTATGAATTGTGAGTCGTCATTCATTTTTACATGCTACATTTTGGGTTAGGCCTTGTTATTGTGTACGAGTTGGCGAGTAGCTCGAATCGGGATGCAACTGGGGTGAGGCAGATGTTGTCTTTCTTATCGTGYTCCCAWCCCTGCCTCAATTTTTCATCCCATCTCATACCCGTGTGTTTGAATTTCATCTCTCTTCCTGCCCCAATAAATCGGCGTACAAAACATATAGATATTCAGCTCTTCATTGATTGAATTTCGAGTTTGCCAAGCCTCTTTCATTGATTTTACTAGTCAAGCTGACTAGTTTTTCATTGACAATGCCTTGATGCTWAGTAGAGTGACTGAGTGAGTGATAACAGTTGGACTTGGATTCTTGGAGTTTTGAGTTATTACACAATACTTGGTGATTGAACTGGACAGCAACTACTGAAGTCCGAACTACTGGTCTAATATTGTCTTACAATCGGCTCGATTGTGATATCCTCTATCCAGTTTCCAGTAGCTTTTAGGCTTAGAGCTTTGATCAACAGCTTATAGCAAGCATCGATCATCTGATCCCGCTTGTACTGAATGAAGGGCAGAGTGATTGTAAATGAATGTCGAATATGGGTGTCACTGAGGTCCAGACTCTAGATGGTTAGTAGAAATCCCGATCAACCAAATGGTTTGTTACTTGTTAGGTTGATCCAAAACTCGTCCTGCTGAGCTCAGACTATCACCACTCACCAAGTCACCACGCCTGAACTTGCCAATCGATATGGCCATACAGGGTTTGATATCATCTAGATTCCGGTGGGTGAAGGGATTTTGATGTGTCGACGAAGTTCACAAGGCAGCAATCGTTGTATACTTGCAAGATAGCTTTACTTAATCAGGAACTTAGGAACTAGGAAGCATGATAACTGAGCCTTTTTCTAGGCAAGTATTAGATAAAGYAGTGGTCTGAAATGCATTTTGKAATTGAATTATTGTGCAACTTGCTGAGTAGCTAGCTGAATTYGCTGCTTTAAYCAAACAAGGCCTAATTCYCCGAAAAAATGATTTGAAACATGTTCAATTTTGAGCATCTGAACGAAGTCACGAACAGAGCGAGTAATAACCAGGAATCAAACTACTTGACTGCCTGATGATTATGCTTGCTACCTAGCTGAAGGCGAAACAGATTCATTTCTGATTCACTGTCTTTGTTAATATGAATATAACATCTATTCACCTAAATAACAACGCAATGCTAACCGCAATGGAAACTTCAGCTGTGCGGAAAAGAGGCATTGTATGGTTCAATGTCTTTCACATACTTTGACACATTGTAGAGCTGTTCTCGGCTTCTCGCAGCATTGCACTCTGTTTTCTCTCATGATGCACTTCGGCTGACAATTCCTCAATTTTTTTGCATCTTTATTATTTAAGCAATTAATAAGTTTGGTTTTAACATGATGATTTAAGATAGTACTCATAATGTTCCAGACTTCCAGTTATATCAAAATCAATATTATTCATTGTATCATATCAGGAAAATCCTTATTATCAACCATAATTATTTTGTCTAATTTTAGCTGCAAGGTAAGCCAAATTGGGTATCTGGTCCGGTTTTAAAACCTCGAAACAAAATCCGATATACACTTTTCCGAATTGTGATATTCATGTTTCAAATTAAGTCTTGTTTAAACCGCATATCCAGTTTTTTTTTTGTTTTTTTTGGTATATTCACCTAGTTTACCCTTTGACCTAATTTGGATTTGGAGCCAAGTTCGGGATGATTTAGGTTCCAATTTCCTCTCAATTGTTGTTGCGGGATCGAACTGGCATTCTCCATACCAAGTGTAGTCAAAATCACCAACAATTAATTGGTCACATATCCAAAACTTGGACAACTGATTAAATTGAACTGAGAATAGAATTGCCCGGATCTATTGTATTTAGTATAAATAATGTTTTTCCGACTAACTACAATAATGTTTTTCATAATATTCAGTTAAAGAAACCTAGTTATTATGTGGGTCCAATTTATAAATTTTGTTTTCTTTTGTACGGGCTCCGTTATTAAAATGAATGGACTCCRTTTTGGGTTGAAATTAGAAGACCACACCAAGTTGTTAAAATATGGCCTGCCACATTCAAAAGTTTGTGTTATTCAGCTTATATATGCTGAAATTATTAATACGAGTAGTATAATACGTGTGAATTACATAATGTCCTCCGCACTAAATTAGTAAATTATATAAACTTTTTTTTGACAAGAAATTATATGAACTTATAATAAATACTAATAATACTACATATTATCATAGAAAATATCTATTTTTAGTCATATATATTCTCTTACTTTTTTTTTATATATCCCGTGCAATTACACTGATAAAATCTAATTTGTGATAATATCAAATCGAAAAAATTGAATATGATTTGACGACAGGGATCAAGGTGTGATTAAAGCCAACACTAATCCAAATCTTTCCTCCTCTAACAGGCTAACACCCATAGTTAACTGAGGTTTTTGTCTCTAACCTAGGTTAAGTTTTATTTTTCTTGTTAATTAATTGCACTCCATCTTTCCAACATTAAACTCTTCAAAATCATTCCACTTCCTCAGTTCCTCTTCACGATTCTCTCTCGTCCCATGTAATCCATCAATGGCTGAATTTTGATAATTGTGATCAACCCTAAGTAGAAAACGCAAAAAGTTCCACTGTTTTCATTGTTTGCGACATTGCGGCTTGAATTTTGATCAACTTGCAGAATAAGCACGAATTTTCTTTATGTTCCCTAATTTAACAGGTAAATTCGTAATTTTCGTTTTCTTTTTTGTTAGGTTTTGTGAATTCTGTTTCTWATCTTCATTGTTTGGATTGAATTCCCTGTTATTGTTTGAATATGCGCGTTCGATTTTCATAATTGGGCAACATATTTATGTTCTTGAGTTTATTGCAATGTGATATTCGTAATTGGTCTCTTGAATTTCCCGTTGTTTGGTTGAGATTTAGTGTAATTTGATGGTTTTAATTACGCAATAGTTTACCAAAATACTATTTTTCTAAAGATAAATTCAAAAACCTCTACTATACAGTATAAACTAAATCTACAATTTCACAATTCGCAAAAAAGTAAAGAAAATCGATATTCAATAGTCGATTATCACATTCATACGATTGGCATTGAATTTCCAATTCGATTTTGGTTTTGAATATTSTAGGGTAAATACTTTCTACAGTACATAATTTGTAAGTTTATTTGTAATCATTGTTGTTCATGCAAAGTGGTGGTAATTTGCAATGTATAATCAATGTGGTTGTTTTTATGCTGCAAATTACATCCAATTAATGCAATTTTTTTTTCTCTGAATCACCAGATGTTTGTACTTTGAAATTTGAATTCAATTATAACATTAGRCTTTGGTGCTATATAATTTGTTGATTTTGTAACCAATTTTGTTGTTTTAAACGCCTAAACTAGTTTGTGAGCCCGGGCGTTGCCCCGGGTTGTTCGGTGTTCATGGGTGTTTTTTTTCTTTCAATATTTTTAGTGGGTAGCATGTGTGCTGATGGGATCTTCTGAAATTGAGTAATGTTTGCAAAAATTTTTGTAAGTACATTAAAGTGATTTGGGGTAACCCTCTTCCGATTACAGTGGTGTATAAAAGTACATAAATTTGAATCTTTTTTCGGCCAATGCTAATTTTATTTTACTATTCTCTGGTAGTACTTATTGTGGTGATAGTGGTGATAGTGGTGTTGGAGTTGCAGTGGGTTGTTGTGTGAGATGTGATGGTGTGGCCTTCATATGTCATCAAGGTCTTCTGTTGTGTTTGCCTATGGTTGTTCCCTGCAAGGCTGCAATTGTTGCCTTTTAAATTCAATTAGTCTGCAGTCAATCAGTAAAGTATAGTACACAAACAAACACACACTCTGGCCTTAATCCATRCTACATAGGGTACTAATAGTGAATATGATGCATTAATACCTGCCCAACCCAAATTACTGCAGCACTAAATCCCATGTAAACAGAGGCAGAGATCATTGTGTACCTGCAGACACAATTAGTGAGAATTAAACACAATAAAATAAAGAAATAAGATCTCTGAGTTTTTTAAGTATGAGGCACCATGAACTTAAAAATAACAACCATTTTGAAGAAGCGAAAAAATTCAACAACAATAATTTTGTTTATATATTAAAAGGCGTTCCATTTTAAGCAAAAAAAAAAAAAAAAATCAGTGCAAGTGTCAGGACACCATTTTAAACAAAGAAATTCAGACTAATAGTTCATACCAGGGCAATCTCTAGACACCAGCGCTTTGCTACTGCATCGCCCGGGCTCGAAAACTCAGTCCTTCAGTGCAAATGTCTTAATAAATGGGAGTAAATGGTTAGGGAGAGATTGACGTGGTGAAGGAGGGATCTTAATAAAATTGACAGATAGTTAAATATAAAAATTACCTTTGCTATGCTATCAACTAAAATTGGTGTAGTTCAATGGTAGATGGACGACTTGATGAGTGTAAGGTCGGCAGGTCGATACTTGCCATATCAATTTTTTTTATTTTTTTTTATTTTTTGGAATTTTCATACAAAACTCACTTGGTGGCATATTCCCATGTAAGCAATAGAAGGACATGTGGCAAATTGCAAACGTGTGAAGATGCCATGTGGCGAAGTGCAAAAATGAACTTTGTGTTTTAATAAAGAAGATAGATTTGTGACTGGTTTACTTTAATAATTATGAATGTTACCAATTTTTTTGGTTGATTTTGCTATTAGGTAAATAATTTCATATCTAGGCTTTTGTGCTGAATTCCGTGATCTTTATATTTAGTATGCCTTTTTATTTGTTATCTGTTTCTTTATCTCAATTTGGTTTGACAATTTTGATGGTTTCATTTATAGCAGAATTTTTKTGAGGTCCTAGTTCTTGGTGGAATTACACAACTTTTGCTGACTTGTGCTACTAATCTTAATTGAGGAAGCTATGCGTGGATCAGAAGATGTTAAATTGAAGTCGAGGAAGGAAGAGTCTATGATAAAGCAGGAGTCGAAACAAAGTCGTGGGCGTGAACATGAGCATGGGAAGAAAAGGGATAGGGACAAATATAAGGATAAGGAAAGGAATGTAGAGGAAGAAAAGAGGAAAGACAGGGAGAAAGTGAAGGATATGGAAAGTCGGCGGACACAGAGTGACAAGAATGTTGATTATAGGAATAGAGAGACTGAAATAGAGCATGATAGAAAGACATACAGGGATAAAGTCAGGGGCAAGGAGAAGGATCGTAAGAAGGACCGAAAGGATAGGGTTGGAGATCAAGAAGATAAAAGTGAAAAAGAGAGGGACAAAGAGAAGGCAAAAGGTAAACAGTGTGACAAAACACAGAGTGAGCGGAAGAGAGAGAGGGAGAAAGAAAAAGAAAGAAAAATTGAGAGGAGAGAACGAAAAAGTGAGCCTGAATGTAAGGAGGAGGAAAGAGATAAGAGGGAAAGACAGAGGAGACGTTGTGAAGCAGAAATTCATGACAGTGGTGATGAGAGGATAGACAGAGATAGAAAACGGCCAAGGAGAGATCATGGTTATGATGAGAGAGACCAAGAAAGGAGCAAATCAAGAGATCGAGAAAAGACCAGATCACATAGGCATAGGGATGATAGTGTGGACAGCCAAYGGAGGAGTGATGATGTACCAGAAAGAAATCAGGAGAAAATTGATACAAAGGAACAAGACATGGAAGAAGAACAGGGGAAACTTGACAAAGAGATGGAAAAACGAAGGAGGAGGGTTCAGGAATGGCAGGAATTGGGAAGGAAAAAGGAAGAAGAGGAAAGACAACAGCTACGTCAGGGAACTGAGATAGAACCTAAAGCGGGTAAGAATTGGACGCTGGAAGGTGAATCTGATGATGATGAAGCTGCTCCAGAGGAAAAATCTGATACAAATATGGATGTGGATGGGGTTTGCATGCTAACAGCTGAGGCTGGAGATACAATGGCTGTCGATCTGAAGAATGGGAATATGTTCCTAAAAGGGGGTGCTGTTGCAACTGAAGAGGAGGAAATCGATCCTCTAGATGCTTTTATGAACTCAATTGTCTTACCTGAAGTTGAGAAGCTAAATAGTGCTGTACTTGTTTCTGACTTGACAGAATTAAATRGCAAGGATACAGATCATGAACAAAGCAATGGAGGAGTGCCGAAGAAAACCTCAAAAAAATTTCTTGGAAGAATAATGCATGAGGAGGATTCTGATCCTGATTACGAGGATGAAGAGGATAGCGGGAGGAAATTCAAGGATGAAGATGATGATGAGTTTTTAAAAAGGGTCAAGAAGACTAAGGCTGAGAAATTAGAAATAGTTGATCATTCAAAGATGGATTATATTGACTTCAGGAAGAATTTTTACATGGAAGTCAAAGAGATTGCAAGGATGACTTCTGAKGAGGCTGATGCTTACAGAAAGGAGTTGGAGCTGAAGGTTCGTGGAAAAGATGTGCCRAAACCCATCATAACCTGGCACCAAACCGGTCTAACAACAAAGGTTTTGGAGGTTATCAGAAAGATGAATTTTGAGAAACCAATGCCTATACAAGCTCAGGCTTTCCCAGTAATTATGAGTGGTCGAGATTGCATTGGTATTGCAAAAACAGGCTCGGGAAAGACTTTGGCATTTGTGTTGCCTATGTTRAGGCATATTAAGGACCAGCCACCTTTGTTGCCTGGAGATGGTCCAATAGGGCTTATTATGGCTCCTACAAGAGAGCTTGTTCAACAAATCCACAACGTGATTAAGAAGTTTGCGAAAGTAATGAATTTGGCTTGTGTTCCTGTACATGGTGGTTCTGGTGTTGCGCAGCAAATCGGTGATTTGAAGAAGGGTGCAGAGATAGTTGTATGCACACCTGGTAGAATGATAGATATACTTTCWTCTAATAATGGAAAAATCACAAACCTTAGAAGAGTTACTTTTTTGGTCATGGATGAAGCTGATAGGATGTTCGATATGGGTTTTGAACCTCAGATAACAAGAATTGTCCAGAATATAAGGCCAGACCGCCAAACCGTACTTTTTTCTGCTACATTTCCTCGCCAAGTTGAGGCCTTGGCAAAAAAGGTCCTGAATAAACCAGTGGATATCCAGGCCGGTGGGAGGGATGTTGTCAACAGTGATATAACTCAGATGGTTGAAGTGAGACCTGAAAGGGATAGGTTTCTCAGATTATTGGAACTTCTTGGGGAGTGGTATGGAAAGGGAAAAATTCTTATCTTTTTGAATTCACAAGAGAAATGTGACTCCCTGTTTCGGGATCTACTCAAGAGTGGTTATCCTTGTCTTTCTTTTCATGGAGCTAAAGATCAGGGGGATCGTGAGTCCGCCCTGGCTGATTTCAAGGGTAATGTGTGTGACCTGTTGATCGCTACTAGTTGTGCATCTAGAGGTCTGGATGTAAAAGAGCTTGAGCTAGTAATTAATTTTGATGTCCCTAACTACTATGAGGAATATGTTCATCGTGTTGGCCGTACAGGTCGTGCTGGTCGTAAGGGATATGCTATTACTTTTATCTCCGAAGAGGAGGATAAATATGCTCCTGATCTTTTAAAAGCTTTGTTACTATCAAAGCAGCCTATTCCACAGGACTTGAAAGCTCTTGCTGATGGGTTCATGGAAAAGGTAAAACTGGGGATTGAACAAGTCCATAGTACTAATTCAGGTAGAAAAGGGTACAAATTTGATGAAGAGGAGGATAACATGTGCAAAGCAGCAAAGAAAGCGCAGGCCAAAGAGTATGGTTTTGAATATGTCGAGTCAGATTCTGAGGATGAAGATGATGAAGTTCACAAGAGGACAGATGTTATTGAACCAACCTCTAGTCTTGGCAGGCAAAGTCTACCAGATGTCAGAGGAATTTCTGTCTCAGTTCTGGGTACAATGGGCTCAGTGCCTGCCTCTATTTTGTCTATTAATGCTGCAGATAATCAAGGTAGGGAAGCTTCTTTTGCAGCAGCAATGAGGAACATAGCTAAGCTGCAACATGATGCATTGCCTGAGCATTATGAGTCGGAGCTTGAAATCAACGATTTCCCACAGAATGCTCGCTGGAAGGTGACACATAAGGAGACTTTGGGTCCTATTTCTGAAATGACTGGTGCTGCCATTATGACCAGGGGACAGTATTACCCTCCTGGAAAGATTCCAGGTCCTAATGAGCGTAAACTTTTTTTGTTCATAGAAGGACKTTCAGAACATTCTGTCAAGACTGCTAAAGCAGAATTAAGGAGAGTTTTAGAGGATGTTACTACACAAGCCATTTCTCTTTTGGGCGGTGCCCAATCAGACAGGTATTCCTTTGTTATCTAGAGTTTTACTGATGATGGATTAAAAAATCTACTCAATTTAATGTTTGAACAATTTTTTTTATCTTGGTATGATTAATTTTGCAGGTTAGAATCATGGTGTACTGAAATTTAAGGGGTTTTTTCCTTTTGAATATTGATTTGTGTGGAGGTTTGTGTATGAATCTATGGGTTTATTTGGTACATGCTGCTATATGTGTCATATTTTGAGGTGCTCTGTGTGTTGTCCTTTGCACRGGGCTATGTCTTTTCTCTGTAATACATCTAGCTGTTCAACCCTGATAGCAAGTCATCTAAATTAGGGGCAATGGAGGTTTGATTGTGTGRACACAAGTTGGCAAGCATATATTAGAATTKAGAGATTATTATTTTGCTGTCAAAACCAATTTTGGTTTTCAAGAAACTTCATTGTCATAAAAAGTCCAAGAAACCTTCCAAGATCACATTCTTCTTCCAAGAAATTCAGTTTTTATAAGACTTTACTTGGAGTCTTGGACATAAATTGCATCCATTGGTCATCTTGAGTTTGCAAGAAAGTTAGTTTTTGTAGGACTTTACTCAGACATAATTGCTTTCACATCACTGGCTTCCACTGGACCTTGTGGCAGTGCATTTGTTGTATTTTTGTGTTGGCTCTAGAAAATTACATTGGAAAATTTCCAAGAGAAGAGAAGGATAGGTATGGCTTTAGGACAAATAAGATTAAGGATAAAGATCTCACCACCTTAAGATTAATTTGTTTCCTAAGAACACGAAATCCATCTAAAAGCCATAGGAAAAGATGAATTAGCATAGGAAGGCAAGTCTCTTGCAAAGACTTAATGTGTTTAGCTTCAACCAAACATGGGAATGCAAAGGCGTTGTGTTTAACATCAAAATTCTGATGTTCTCATTAAGGCCGAATTGGCATTTATATTGTACAGTACAAGCATTGATCCTTAGTTCTACTAGATACAAGGATTAAAACTTTAAACTTCCCTAACAGAACTAGAACAGAAATTCTGGTCCAAATACATAACTCTAAAAAGACTAAATCTWTTAGTACATAATTAGATAGTCTCTTAGGATGCCTTGTGAATAAARTGCAATAAAACGACCAGCTTTGACCTCATTAAGCCAGGAAAATAATCAGATCTAGGATAGTTGTTTCAAATGCTTGTRACGGCCCAATAACTCACATKCATTCATTTGCCAACTTTCCATTTTCCTTGCATATATTTCTGGAAGTTTTCTTGCTGTTTTCTTGCCATGATAGTGTTCACATTTAAGGCAAATAATCACCTCAAATCATACTTTCCAAATGTGCTTCATTTGCCCAAAAWATGCTATGCTTCATCTTCCTTGCTTCATTCGAAAGTGGATGCTTGATTCCTCCAAATTGATGATTAATTTTCAAGACTCAAACTTGGAAATTAAAACCCTGGTTAACTTATTATTACACTAATAAGCTCTAAAATTAACTAATACACACCTAAACGAATCTGGACATAAGACTTAAGCTCAAACATGATTAAAGAAACAATTCAAATCAAGGAAGAAKCTTTGATCAAATTCRTTGGATTTTGTACAACAGCACTGGTAATCTGTGGTTTGGACTTTGTAATCACAATTAAATGCTGCTGCCTGCTGGTATTCCATCTTTTTGCTTCGATATACTGATGCTTTGCTTGATTTTGTAACTCTAAATCTGGAATTATGCCTTTGTTGTGAATGAGTCTCTTCAAGGATCAACATTTCTGWAGCTCTAATGTTGATATATAGTATTGTTTTTATATCAGTGCCTTAATTTTGCTTGTGACCAGTAGAAATAAGTAGAGATTTGCCTCAGTTTAGGGGATTGAAAATAATTATGTACAGATGGAGGACTTACATATTCTCCGCATATGCTTTTATCTCAAACATTCTGTATGTTTTASCCCAGCATTTGAATATACTRTATTTGCTTTATCCCTGGTAGTACGTGCCTCTTTTGATCAAATTTCTTTTTCCTTGTTTTCTCCTTTTTTCTATCAATGCCTTGAGCTCGAGAGAGGAATGGAGAGCACAYTTGCCTTTTTGTCAGGAGAGACTCTGCCCATTTGCTTGCTTGCATGTCTTTTGGAGGCTTYGGAAACGCAATTCGGGTAGTTGCATACTTCTTCAAGCCTTGAATTGTGATGGGTCTTATTGACATAAGACTCAAAATCTTGACAATGTCTAAGGTGAAAGCTTATATTTTCTTTTGCTGATTGTAGGTCAAAGGATGGAAAACCAGAAGCACTTTCTTGTGCTGCATGTAAGTGGGTACTACGATTGTTTACCCCACCCGGAGTATGTGTACAGTCCTGGTACATTGTGTGCAGTATGTAATACTGTAATGTGAATATGTGATTAGTTAGGCTTGCACTGGTCGAGCATTATTCCTAAGTTGATTTAGTTTTCTGCTGATTGCTTTTTCTGTATGTCAAATGTTGATTTAGTATCTCGTGTTGAGTTTAGATCAGAGCGAGGWGCCTGATGAAGATGATTTATATATTGTTCAGTGCTTTAGCTAATATTTTACTGTTTATGTGGTAGAATCAGGAAAATCTAGCTGCTAACCTGATCTTCAACGATTGGAGGAAGAATTGGCAAATATCGCGAAGGAGAAAATATCAGATCGAAGCTCAAGTTAGGAGTGAAATTWTCCATAGTGAAGGACAAGTACTAATGTTTATACTTTTTACAGTAGTTAGAAATTACAAAATTTGGTTGTGTTTTTATTTATTTTATTTTTTAAATTCGACTTTTTGAGTTTTTTCCCCTTTAAAAAGGTGGATATTGGATATTTGATAAAATTAATCCGGAGTATAGTAGTATGGGTTTTCTACTTTTCTCATTACTGAAGAGGTTAATTTCTGGGAATTGCGGATGAAATTGAATGGAAGATATTTATATGGCGTTTGTTGCACAATGCTATTTCAGTCAAGAGTAATCTAAGGAAGCGAGGGATTATGGTTGACACAAGATGTGTATTATGTAACCAGGCAAGCAATTCAAACTCGTCTTGGATAGAACTTGGCTTGGGTTAGCTCGTGTTTGCTCRAGTTAACTCTTGTTCGATAAGTAAATAAATAACTTAACTTGACATGTTCCTGTCTTTGTAAATATAAACGAGTAGCTCGTAATCAACTCAATTCTATTAAAAACTCAGCGAATATCAGTTGAGCACTCTCAACTCGCTATTATTTCGTGTACCACTCAACTTGCGATGAACTCACTCAATTAACTTCTCAGTTCTCACCCCCATCAACTTGTCATACCAGAGTTTTCGTAAATGCAACTTGTCATACCAGAGTTTCCGTCTAACCTTACCACTCAATCATTTTTGTCCCCGTTGTAACTCAAAACGGCATTTTGTCACATCTTATGGCATCAACCAAAATATCTTTAATTGTACATTAGTTAAAATTATAAAAATTGGATTTCGAACAAGACCCCACTTATTAACTATATTCATTCTTATTTATTATGAGAATTTAGAAAATTCTCACAACTAATGAATAATTCCGATTTTCCTAATGGCAAGAATCTAGTGGAATAGAGGGAATAGAAACCAATACTATTTAATTCCTTTTCACTATTAACCTAAAATCTCTCATTCAATTTATTTACTTAATAAATATATAAAAATGAATAAATTTTTATTAAAGGACGTGTTAAAGATTAAGTCACAAAAGATCTATTAAATTATCTAATGAATTAATAATTATTTTCAACATAAAATTATACGAAGAAWTATTATAAATTAAGCAATCATATAAAACAATTTGCCTAATTAATTTCATAACAKAACCAAACACCATACAATTTGTATTTGCCCCAAGTTGGACCCACATATGTCATAAAAATGAACAATTTATTAAATGAAAACTCAACAAAATTAATTCGAATTGAATCAATAATTAATTGTGTTCCATCTTGGTTATTTTACAAATAAAAAATCTATATGATGTACCAATCTAAATCTATGTTACGGAGTATATGTTATATTATAAACAAACACCCAAATTTGATCGAATAATTTTTTTATCACCTATTCGCCCTCAAAGATAGAATTAAAAAATCAAATAGATACTCCCTCCGTTTTTTTTCGATGTTCCATACCATTATGGAACGGTTTTTAAGAGTTGATTGAGTTGAATAAAATAGTTGAGTAAGTTGGGTAAAAAGTTGAATAAGTTAGGTAAAAGAGTAAATATGTGAATGAAATTTTATGGGAAATAGTAATTTTGGGTGAAAAAATTGGGTAAAGTAATGAAAGTTGACTTTAGAAAGGGGTAAGTCATTAATGTTAGAGTAAATAAAGTAGGTAAAATGTGAAAAAATTATTTTTAGATTGGTTTGGAACAACTATTTAAAAACATCCCAAAATAGAAACTGGAACAACTAAAAAAACGGAGGGAGTATTAAAAAAAGAAAATAATAAATTAAAAAAGAAAATATCTAAAAACATCGTATCTTCTAAAAACCAAAACAGCAATTAAAAAATATCGTTTATCAAATTAATAAAAAATAAAATATATTTAAATTATTTATTAAACTATCAAAGTTAGCTAAAATAAAAGATAGATAAATAAATATTTTTGATTTCAACTAAACAAAAAAAATAGAAATCTTTACTTAAAAATAAAATCGAAAAAATAGGAAAATAAAATTAAACAAAAGATTTCATCTAAAAAATATGATAATAACAACAATTCTATTAGATTGGTGCATGCATATGCGTGCATTTCTTATTTTGTACTAATAAAGCTAATCACAACTGATTTCATAATTTATGTAGCGACTTTTCATCGAAATAATATCGACCAAATCATTGATGATATCATAAATAAATAAAGTAAATTAAATTACGAAACTGACACGGCACGAGATAAATATCTCTATTATATAAGGGAAGGGGGGAGGAAGATGGTGTCCCCCCTATTAAAAGTCTTTTATACCCTTAATGAATTTTGAAAAAAATATGAATAAATGTGTCTAAATTACCCTTTTGCTTATTATGTGATTAAAATATGAAAATTGTATTTTATGTAACTTAATTAGTGAAAAGTTTTAAACAAAGAATTGAAACATTAATGGTTTTATTTTGAATTTCAAGTCATATTTAAAAAAAACCGTTACAATTCAATAAAATTGTATTGCTAATTANTATAAAATTTCAAATTGAACCATCAAATCACTATATATAATTTAATTTATTTATTTTTGCACAAAACAATGTCATTTTTTGAATTTATATAAAATCAACTTAAACTATTTTATAATACTAGTAAATTATTTTTTTTATATTCAATATCCAATCACAAACAAAAAATTCATAGTAAAAAACAAATCATATATCAATGCAACATTTTAATAAATACACGTACGTACGCATCGAGTGCTTATAARACTAGTGTTTATTGGTTRAYCASRGRGATGAAAAGAATTACTTGGGGACCTTAGTTTAGGTCATTAGGAGGTGTATGTATGTTGGGACTWAATCGGTGTATGAATAATTGGGTGTAGAATATTTCATTACTCAAGAAGTATTCGACAAATCCAAACCCCTTTCTCTCTGCTCCGCCTTATACAGCGCCACTCGACGGACGGCGTGGGCCCACTCGACGGACGGCGTCTCTGGTGTTGCGCTGCTGCTATTGTTGCGTTGCTGCTGTTGTTCTGTGGTTGCTCGATCTTGATATCATTGTTAGGGTTTCGCTTTTTATATGGTATTGTTCTTCTATCTAATCTTCYTCCCCCAATTTCGTGTTGATTTCTTAATCTRTTCATAATTTTGTTCCAATTTTCCAGTTGTTTTTTGTTTGAATTATTTTGCTTGAGTTTTGTGTGAATTTTGTTGGAATTATTTATGAGTTTTGTTTCAATTTCTATTGTTTAGGAGGTTATARATTGTTGTTTGGTTTTGGGTGATTTTGGGGCAGAATTGGYTCTAGTTGTGTAGACTTTTGGGGCTGAATTTGAAGTCCAACAATGAAGTATAATACAAGTAATTAAGCTACAACAAAGCATAACACGCATTGCAACCTTATTGTAATAAACACACTGTGATTTTAAGTGTGAAGGGAAAGAGAAGAGGAAGCGAAGAACATACCCGGTTTTAGAGAAATATCAACTTTTTTTTGGATGGGTATATTAATTGATTTTGTAAATTACTATGGCGTATTGCATCATCAATCGAATAAATGAAATTTTAGGTATTTTTTTTTAATATAGTAACTAGTAAGCTATGTATGAAAAAACTGTGTTATTAAATATAGTAATAGATAGTTAGATAGATAGATAGATTTAGACCGGTTTGATTTTCGTTTGCTTTACTAGTAGGTTTGACGATTTTGGTGGTTGCAGTTGTAGGTGCTAATATTTGTTGCTGAATTGTTGATCTAGTTACAAGTATATAATTTTGGGAAACACATGGGGGAATCAGAGGATGTTAAATCAAAGTCGAGGAAGGAAGAGTCTGTAATGAAAGAGGTGTCGAAAAGAAGCCGTGGGCGTGAGCATGAGAAGGAAAGAGATAGGGATAAGGAGAGGAATGGAGGGGAAAAGGAGAGGAGGAGAGATAGGGAGAAAGATAGGGACAGGGAGAGTCGGCGGTCTGAGAGAGACAAGAGTGTTGATGATAAACACAGGGATAGGGAAAGAGAGCGGGATAAGGAGAAGCACAGGGATAAACACCGAGACAGGGAGAAGGATCGAAAAAGGGACCGAGAAGATAAGGATGGTGATAAAGCAGAAAGAGATAAGGAAAGGGACAGGGAGAAGGCAAAGGAAAAAGAACGGGAGGAAAGAGAGAGAGAACGGGAGAGAGAAAAGGAGAGAGAGCGGGAAAGGGAAAGAGAGAGGGAGAGAGAAAGGGAGCGAGAGAGGGAGAGGAGGGAGAAAGAAAAAGAAAGAGAACGTGAGAGAAGGGAACGAGAACGTGAACGGGAAAAGGAGAGGGAGAGGGAGAGGGAGGAAAGAGATAAGGAGAAGGAAAGGGAAAGGGAAAGGAGGCGCCGTGAAGCACAAATTGATGATAGTGGCGATGAGAGAAAGGACCGAGATAGGAAACGGCGAAGGAGAGATGATGATTATAAGGAGAGAGACCGAGAAAGGAGCAAATCAAGAGATCGAGAAAAGACTAGATCACATAGGCATAGAGATGATAGTGTGGACAGCCAAAGAAATAAGAGTGATGATGAGCCTGACAGAAACCACGAGAAAACGGAGACAAAGGAACAAGACATGGAAGAAGAACAAAAGAAATTGGATGAAGAGATGGAGAAACGAAGGAGGAGGGTTCAGGAATGGCAGGAGTTGAGAAGAAAAAAGGAAGAAGAGGAAAGACAACAGCTAGGTGAGGAAAAGGTTGAAGAGCCTAAAGCAGGTAAGAATTGGACAYTGGAAGGGGAATCTGATGATGATGAAGCTGCTCCAGAGGGGAAATCAGATACAGATATGGATGTGGATGGTGTTCCTAAACCGTCAGCTGAAGCTGGAGACGTGATGGCTGTTGATTCAGATAATGTGGATWCATTCCCAAATGGGGGGGCTGCTGCAACCGAAGAGGAGGAAATTGATCCTCTTGATGCTTTTATGAACTCTATGGTCTTGCCTGAAGTTGAGAAGCTGAATAGTGCTGTACTTGATGCTGACCCTACTGAAATGAATGACAAGGTTACAAATCATGAACAAAGCAATGGGGGAGCGCCAAAGAAAACCCCAAAGAATTCTCTTGGAAGAATAATGCCTGATGAGGATTCTGATCCTGATTATGAGGACGAAGAGGAAAGCGGATCGAAGTCAGAKGATGAAGAYGATGATGAGTTTGTGAAAAGGGTGAAGAAGACTAAGGCCGAGAAAYTAGCCTTAGTTGATCATTCAAAGATTGATTATATTGACTTTAGGAAGAATTTTTACATGGAAGTCAAAGAGATTGCAAGGATGACTCCTGAGGAGGTTGAATCTTACAGAAAGGAGTTGGAGCTGAAGGTCCGTGGAAAGGACGTGCCGAAACCAATCAAAACCTGGCACCAAACTGGTCTAACAACAAAAATTTTGGAGGTGATCAGAAAGATGAATTTTGAGAAACCAATGCCCATCCAAGCTCAAGCTTTTCCAGTAATTATGAGTGGTCGAGATTGCATTGGTATTGCAAAAACTGGCTCAGGAAAGACCTTGGCTTTTGTACTGCCTATGTTGAGGCACATCAAGGATCAGCCACCTTTGATGTCTGGAGATGGTCCAATAGGGCTTATTATGGCTCCTACAAGAGAGCTTGTTCAACAAATTCACAACGACATTAAAAAGTTTGCGAAGGTAATGAATTTGACCTGTGTTCCTGTATACGGTGGTTCTGGTGTTGCCCAGCAAATAGGAGATTTAAAAAAGGGTGCRGAAATTGTTGTATGCACCCCTGGTAGAATGATAGATATTCTTTGTACCAGTGGTGGGAAAATCACAAATCTTAGAAGAGTTACTTTTTTGGTCATGGATGAAGCTGACAGGATGTTTGACATGGGTTTTGAACCTCAAATAACAAGAATTGTCCAGAATATTAGACCAGATCGTCAAACAGTATTATTTTCAGCCACATTTCCTCGACAGGTTGAGGTTTTAGCAAAAAAGGTCCTAAATAAACCRGTAGATATCCAGGTTGGTGGGAGGAGTGTTGTCAACAGTGACATAACTCAGATGGTTGAAGTCAGACCTGAAAGTGATAGGTTTCTCAGATTATTAGAACTTCTTGGGGAGTGGTATGAAAAGGGAAAGATCCTGATTTTTGTCCATTCACAAGAAAAATGTGATGCCTTGTTCCGGGATTTACTAAAGAGTGGTTATCCATGCCTTTCTCTTCATGGAGCAAAAGACCAGGGAGACCGTGAATCCACTGTTGCTGATTTCAAGAGTAATGTGTGTAACCTGTTGATTGCTACGAGCATTGCTGCTAGGGGTCTGGATGTGAAGGATCTTGAGCTAGTAGTTAATTTTGATGTTCCTAACCACTATGAGGAATATGTTCATCGTGTTGGCCGGACTGGTCGTGCTGGCCGYAAGGGCCATGCTATTACTTTTATCTCAGAAGACGAGGATAAATATGCTCCGGATCTTTTAAGAGCTTTGGAACTCTCTGAGCAGCCTATCCCACAGGATTTGAAAGCACTTGCTGACGCTTTCATGGAAAAGGTGAAACAAGGGATTGAGCAAGTCCATGGAACTGGTTTTGGTGGAAGTGGTTTTAAGTTTGATGAGCAGGAGGATGAAGCGCGTAAAGCTGCAAAGAAAGCGCAGGCCAAAGAGTATGGTTTTGAGTATGACAAATCAGATTCAGAGGATGAAGATGATGAAGTCCGCAAGAGGTCAGATGTTACTGTACCAATGTCGAATCTTGGTGGGCAAGGTCTACCAGATAGCTCAGGGCTTTCTGCCTCACTGCCTGGTACAATCGGCCAAGGGCCTGCTTCACTTTTGTCCATGAATGCAGCGGATAATCCAGCTAGGGCAGCTGCGGTCGCAGCAGCTATGAAGTTGCAGCAGAACATAGCTAAGCTACAACAAGATGCAATGCCTGAGCATTATGAGGCAGAACTTGAGATCAACGATTTCCCACAGAATGCTCGTTGGAAGGTGACCCATAAGGAGACTTTGGGTCCTATTTCTGATTGGACTGGWGCTGCCATTACGACTAGAGGACAGTATTATCCTCCTGGTAAGATTCCAGGTCCTAATGAACGTAAACTCTTTCTGTTCATTGAAGGACGGTCGGAGCATTCAGTCAAGACTGCTAAAGCAGAATTGAAGAGAGTGTTGGAGGATATCACWGCACAAGCCATTTCACTTCCAGGTGGTGCCCAGCCAGGCAGGTATTCTATTCTCTGATATTCAGAGTCTTGTTTGTATTGGACCTCACGGTAGTACATTTGTCATGATGAGTTTGGAATCACTATTTGATGGTGCTGGTGTATCATCCTTTTGCTTTGCTATACTTTACTGATGTTGTGCTTGTTTTTGTAACAGTAAACCTTTTTTTCTTTAATGCCTTTTGTTGTTGATGAGACTTTTCAAGATTTATGATGCTCTTATGCTGATGTATTATTCAGCTCAATACCTGAATTTTKCTTCTGGCAAGTAGAATTATGTGRAGTCTTGTCTTTTATTAGGRGCTTGAGGATGTATTTGTACAGATGGAGCTCCCAATATTTTCTCCATTTATGCTTTTTTCTCAAATATATGTTGTAGCTCGCTATTCGACTGAACAGTTCAGTATGTGGATATTGATTCTTTATATCTGGTAGTCCGTGCCTTTTTTGATTGAATTTTTTTTTTCTTTTTTTTCCGCTCTTTTCATCTTTGCCCTGAGCTCGAGAGAGGAATGGAGAACACACCTACCTTATGTCAGGAGGGACTTCTTGCCTATTTGCTTCCTTGCATGGCTTTTGGAGGCTTTGGAGAGGCAATTTGGGTACTTGMTTTCTGCTTCAAGCCTTGAATTGTGATGGCTTTTGACATTTGACTGATTTTCTTGATAATGTATGAGGTGAACGCTCATATGTTTCTTTGCTTATTGTAGGTTAAAGGTTCGAAAACCAGAAGCACTTTCGTGTCTTGCATGTAAGGGGGTACTACGATTGTTTACCCCACCTGAAGTTTGTTGATAGTCCTTGTACATTGTGTGCAGAATGTGTTGTGATTAATTAGGTTTGGTTGTTCAGGCTTAATTMATGTTTAGTTTAGTTTAGAATAAAGAGCCTTATGTAGAATTATAGATTAACACAATGACCTAGCTCCGACTAATGTATATGGGAACATTATGGGTGTTAGAGCTGGGAATGATGATAGTATGATACCACAATTAAGGATAGTCCGTCTTAGTGTTTGAGGTCTTTGTGGAATTCATGCAGTGTGAACCTCAAGTACAAAAGCTAGCAGTTTGGTACGGTGCGAATTTAAATGGTGCCATGTTCATCTGTGGTTTGATGTTCATTGATCTGAGATTTAAAGATTGGCAACTTACAGATTGCCAGTACTTGGAATATTGTGCCTTAGAAGATTGTGTTGGACCATTAGTTGATGTTAGTATCTTAAGCAACAGTCATTAGTGCTGTAAAGGTAGGTTCCCTTTCAAATTTAATACTTGAGAGCACCGTTTTTTAGGTTGTGGATGGAGTTGTCGAAATTCATTAGTTTGAAGATAGTCTTTTCTTCCTCAGTTCTGATAGTCTTTTCTTGAGTAATGTTTATCAAAAGAAGCTCTCTGGATAAGTTATAGTTGCTCTTGTGGAAATAACAACTCGTGTTTGGAAGTCTTGTTATAGTTTTCATTAGCGTATAAGTGGCACTCTAGAAATCGACTTAACAGCATGCTCTCTTTATTAAAGGAGAGAAGTCAGATGAAAATTTTGCTAGTTGATAATGGTAATAATCTAACAGGCTGTTCGTTTATGCCCTGTTGATGCGGTAGTTGTTTGGCAGCCGTGCGCGTCAATGGGATTGCTCAGGCATACAATATTTACTGGACAGGTCTACACAAATCCAAACTTATTGTACTCATCTTGTTGGTTACTCCCTCTAGATTGATTCGATCATTCAAGTGCTGTAAATCTGCAATTAATTGAAAATTGGAGTTTATTTTCGGGTCAAATCTTAAACCGAAGCGGAGCAAGTAAGTCCCGATTGCAAGTTTAGCTAGCTCCATCCTCTCAGAGTCTCAGCATTGACATTATTAGGCGTTGTAGCCAATAATTGTCACATAATTAAGAGAAAACTGTTAACCTGTCACATTTTTTCGTTGATTACAATTAAGAAATGTTGCCAGTTTGATCCTTTTACATGGCACATGTATTAATGTATAGTTGCTATTTAAWAGGAGAGAGATGATCCAAACTATGATTAGGTTTCTCTTATTTGTGTTGCGGTTCCTATATTATATGGATTGAAATAAGAATCATATTAGATCATATTAGATCATGTGGTTAAACTAAGCAAATTCTTCTGTTTGCAAATGCAATTAGATCTATGTGAAAACTAAACATGTTTTATACAATGATTGGTTACATTTCCATTAGATGGGACAATTCATGATGTTTTTTCCATGCATAAGTAGTGATGAAAAAAAAGTTGAATTCTTGTTTTCATTACGACATTTTAAAATTTTAACCAATTAAGTTAGTTGACATCCACAATGATTTATGACATTAGACCTATATTACTCAGACTTGAACCTCATCTCCGACATATATATGTGTTCAAGTGTCTATTCGTATTATTTAATAATAAGTTGTGGCCCATTATTTAGTATTTATGGCTTCGTGACAAAGTTCGGGTGTTTAAAATCCGATATGAGTATGAGTATTTAGAATGAAATATTCGTCGAATGACTAGTTTATGAGCATATTGCATGTTTAGTTACACATCAATCAATGTAATTATCATACGATATTTGGAATGTAAGATACACATAACGTATTTTGGGAAGAAGGGAGTTCTAAGAATCAATATACATATGAATATCAAATCGAAAGTAGCAAAAAGTATTATGAATTTATGATCATAAGATTATAAAATATGCTTCAATATGAGAGCTTTAATACAACATTATATTACAGATGAAAAGATGAACTATTAATCCTATTTTAGCATCCTATTTGCATTATACCACTATTCAACCAAACAAAAACGAAATCAACAAATTGAATTAAAAGAAGAAATGAAATCAGGACATTTCCAAAAAAGAAAAAAAAATGGAGATAATTGCTACAAATCTCATAATGAACCAAAAAAAAAACCTCATAATTGAAAATCTAAGTCTTACAATTGTTACAAAGAATCAAAATAACATAATTTTTTTCATGAATTGTTACAAATAAGAGTCCTTAGAAATTTATATRAGATAATGAATCTCCCATTTTGTTATCAAGATTGTGGCATGTAAAAAATATATGCAAGATACATGAAAAAACCTTTGTTCATTCTATGAACCTAAAGCAGCAAAACCTCCACCCTTCATCATTTGCTTGAACTCCTTGTAATTAACCATCCCGTCGCCATCGACGTCGACCTTGCTAATCATCTTCTTACAATCATCTATCGTCCGGCCTTGCTTCAACCCTAACGATTGCAACACCGATCTCAACTCCTCCACGGTGATGAAACCGTCCCCATTTTGATCGAACACGTTGAATGCCTCCCTCATGTCCTCCTCCTCGTCCCTCTCGTCCATTATTGTCTTGTACAACGCCCCAAACTCTTCCATGTCCACGAACCCATCCCTGTTCACGTCGATCCTTTCGATCATTTGGGTTAGCTCCTTGTCCGGGATGTATATTCCCAAGTTTTGTAGGGAGTCGTTTAGCTCCCTTTTCGTGATCTTACCGTCTCCATTWCGATCAAACATTTGGAACACTCGTTTTAGCTCTGCTTGATCCATATTCATTTATSCCAATTCTCTTATATTAAACCTAACGAAAAACTATGTGTGTGTGTGTGTGTTTACGTACCTTAATTTCTTTGCATCAAAACGATTGATGACTAATCGAACAATCAAAATTTCGAGCAAGAGGTACACAAAGGGGAAGATTTCGATTTTCACTACGAAAAATCGAGGACAAAAAACACGAAAAAGGGGGAAAAAAATTGTTAGAGAAAGGAGTTCGTTGCATAAAAAAAATTTGGATGAAAATGAAAGAGAAATGTGAAAGTTGAGTTGGAGAATAGCTAAGAGGCAAAGCAAGAAATACGTTGAGTCATTGATTTAGAAGTTAGTTGGAAATATATATTTGGCTCATCCTGTTTTAAGGAGTTAGACTTTTTTTTGCTATGATTAATTATTTATTATCATATTATTATATCATATCATATGATTAATTATTTTAATTTTGTGGGAGTAAGTTGACTTGGCTTGTTTTTGGTCGTGGTGAGCTCAAACAWAATTCATGCTTTCCATGACTATTGGAATGAATACTTGGTCATATATGTATACTATTTTAGTTGTTTAAATAAGTGGATTAATTAGTTATTAGTCTTGTAACGAGTAAAATACTCTTGTTTTGGACTTGGTTTGGAAGTTAGTTAAAGCACAACCACAAAAAAAAAGTTGACAATTTGGATCAAACCCAACAATGAAAGTTTCAACAGGTGGTCTAGGAATAAGAAACAAGTGGTTTTACAAGACTTGGTCTAAGCTTCTTGAAGAAACATAATAAGAATGTATAAGCTATGGCTTTAGGAGTGTGTGGATTCGTATCCATGACGAGTCGGAAGTACTTTTGAAGTGAACCGTATAAATGAATAGATTATTATATTTAATCGTTATAATTTATACACATATGTATCTAAACATATAAACGATATAAAACATGCATTGAGAAGCGTATGAAAAAAGAGCAATGGTAAATGGCAATGATAGCCTACTAAAATAAATTGTTCAAATTCTAGACAAAAATCGAGTCGGGTCACTATTCCATGTTTCGATGACCCGACTCGATTTTGTCCAGAATTTCCATCACACCTTCTAGGTCATGAGAAATTACTATTCCAACAGTTTCAGACCCAAATACTAAGTGTGCTACCTCCTACGACTGTTTCGACGTTTTCTCGTTTTTCCTTTGACGGACTCAAAAGTGTCCCGTATGGACTCATTTGTGCCTCAATTCTTCGTTGGACCTATCATATTACCAAATGAACTCATGGTAAAAATTTGGGCAATTCTTCCGAAAATTGTCCACAAACCTCATTTCGGTGATGTATAATCCATGGTTTTCGGCCAAAAAACCATATCCCGGTGACCCAGCTCGATTTTGTTCGGAATTTTTGTCACACCTTTTAGGTCATGAGAAATTACTATTCCAACAGTTTTGAACCAAAATACTAAGTGTGCTACCTCCAGAACTGTTTCAACGTTTTCTCATTTTTCCTTTAACGGACTCAAAAGTGCCCCGTATGGACTCATTTGAGCCTCAAATCTTCCTTGGACCCATCATATTATCATATGAACCAATGGTAAAAATTTCAGCAGTTTTTCCGAAAATTTTCCGGAAACCACATTTCGGTGATGTATAATCAACGTTTTTCGGCCAAGAAACGACATCTCGGCGTCCCGGCTCGAATTTGTCCGGAATTTCTGTCACGCCTTCACTGTCATGTGAAACGACTATTCCAACAGTTTTGTACCCAAATACTGCATACTGCCTCCTACGAGCGTTTCGACGTTTTCTCGTTTTTTTTAACGGACTAAAAAGTCTCCTGTATGGACTCATTTGGCCCCCAAATCTTTCTTGGACCCATCATATTATCATATGAACCCATGGCAAATATTTCGGCAGTTTTTCCGAGAATTGTCCGGAGACCTCATTTCAGTGATGTATAATCCACGTTTTTCGGCCAACAAACGACATCTCGGTAAACCCGACTTGAATTTGTCCCGAACTTCTGTCACGCCTTCACGGTCATGAGAAACGACTATTCCAACAGTTTTGCACCCAAATACTAAGCATACTGCCTCCTACGAGCGTTTCGACGTTTTCTCGTTTTTTCTTTGACGGACTCAAAAGTCCCCCGTATGGACTTATTTGGCYMYAAAATCTTCCTTGGACCCATCATATTATCATATGAACTCATGGTAAACATTTCGGCAATTTTTCCGAGAATTGCTCGGGGACCTCATTTCAGTGATGTATAATCCACGTTTTTCGGCTAAGAAACGACATCTCGACGACTCGTCTTGAATTTGTCCGGATTTTCTGTCACGCCTTCACGGTSATGAGAAACGACTATTCCAACAATTTTACACCCAAATACTTAGCATATTGCCTCCTACGAGTTTTTCGACGTTTTCTCGTTTTATCTTTAACGGACTCAAAAGTCCCCCGTATGGACTTATTTGGCTGACAAATCTTCCTTGGACCCATCATATTATCATATGAGTCCATGAAAAACATTTCGGCAATTTTTCCGAGAATTGCTCGAGGACCTCATTTCAGTGATGTATAATCCACGTTTTTCGGCCAAGAAACGACAACTCGGCAATCCGGCTCGAATTTGTCCGGAATTTCTTTCACGCCTTCACGGTCATGAGAAACGACTATTCCAACAGTTTTGCACCCAAATACTAATCATGTTGCCTCCTACGAACGTTTCGACGTTTTCTCGTTTTTTATTTAACGGACTCAAAAATCCCCCGTATGGTCTCATTTGACCCCCAAATCTTCCTTAGACCCATCATATTATTATATGAACCCATGGTAAACATTTCGGCAATTTTTCCGAGAATTGTCCGGAGACCTCATTTCAGTGATGTATAATCCACGTTTTTCGGCCAAAAACGACATCTCGGCCGCTCGACTCTAATTTGTCCAGAATTTCTGTCACGCCTTCACGGTCATGAAAAACGACTATTCCGACAATTTTGCACCCAAATACAAAGCATACTGCCTCCTACGAGCGTTTCGACGTTTTCTCGTTTTTTTTAACGGACTAAAAAGTCTCCCGTATGGACTCATTTGGCCCTCAAATTTTCCTTCGACCATTATATTATCATATGAACCCATGGTAAATGTTTCGGCAATTTTTTCCGAGAATTGTCCGGGGACCTCATTTCAGTGATGTATAATCAAAATTTTTCGCCTAAGAAACAACAACTCGGCAACCCGGCTCGAATTTGTCCGGAATTTCTTTCACGCCTTCACGGTCATGAGAAACGACTATTCCAACAGTTTTGCACCCAAATACTAATCATGTTGCTTCGTACGAACGTTTCGACGTTTTCTCGTTTTTTATTTAACGGACTCAAAATCCCCTGTATGGACTCATTTGACCCCCAAATCTTCCTTGGACCCATCATATTATCATATGAACCCATTGTAAACATTTCGGCTATTTTTCTGAGAATTGTCCGGGGACCTCATTTCAGTGATATATAATCCACGTTTTAAGGCCAAGAAACGACATCTCGGCAACCCGACTCGAATTTGTCCGGAATTTCTATCACCCCTTCACTGTCATAAGAAACGACTATTCCAACATTTTTGTACCCAAATACTAAGCATACTGCCTCCTACGAGCGTTTTGACGTTTTGTCGTTTTTTCTCTTACGGACTCAAAATGCCCTTGTATGGACTCATTTGGCCCCCGAATATTCCTTGGACCCATCATATTATCATATGAACCCATAGTAAACATTCCGGCAATTCTTCCGAGAATTGTGCATGGACCTCATTTTAGTAATGTATAATCCACGTTTTTCGGTCAATAAACGACATCTCGGCGACCCGGCTCGAATTTGTCCGGAATTTCTGTCACGCCTTCACGCACGGTAATGAGAAACGACTATTCCAAAAGTTTTGCACCCAATTACTAAGCATACTCTTCCTACGAGCGTTTCGACGTTTTTTTGTTTTTCTTTAAAAAACTCAAAAGTTTATCTTATGGACTCATTTGGCCCCCAAATTAAATCTTTTTTTAGACCCATCATATTATCATATGAATCCATGGTAAACACTTCGGCAATTTTTCCGAGAATTGTTCGGGGACCTCATTCAGTGATGTATAAACCATGGTTTTCGGTCTAAAAACCATGTCTCGATGATCTGGCTCGATTTTAGCAAGGATTTTTTTTCTATTCTAACAGTTTCGGACCCAAATACTAAGCGTGCTACCTACTACGACTGTTTCGAGTTTTCTCGTTTTTCCTTTGACGGATTCAAAAGTGCCCCGTATGGACTCATTTGGGCTTCAAATCTTCCTTGAACCATCATATTTTCATATAGACGCATGGTAAAAATTTCGAAAATTGTCCGGGAACCTCATTTCGGTGATGTATAATCTAGGTTTTTCGGCCAAAAACCATGTCTTGTTGACTCGGCTCAATATCTCATGAATTTTTGTCACACTTTCTAGATCTTGAGAAATTTCTATTCCAACAGTTTCGGACCCAAATTTCTATTCCAGAATTTTTGTCACACTTACTAGATCTTGAGAAACTTTTTCTCGTTTTTCCATTGTTGGACTCAAAAGTGTCGCGCATGTACTCATTAGGGCCTCAAATCTTCCTTGGACCCATCATATTATCTTATGAACACATGGTATAAATTTCGGCAGTTTTTCTGAAAATTGTGCGGAGACCTCATTTTAGTGATGTATAATCCATGGTTTTCGGTCAAAAAACCAATGTTTGGGTGAACCATTTCGATTTTGTCCACAATTTCTATCACAACTTCTAAATCATGAGAAATTACTATTCCAACAGTTTCGAACCCAAATATTAAACGTGTTACCTCCTACGACTGTTTCGAAGTTTTCTCGTTTTTCTTTTGACGGATTCAAAATTGCCCCGTATGGACTCATTTATGCCTCAAATCTTCGTGAGAGCCATCATATTATCATATGAACCCATGAAAAAAATTCAGGAATTTTTCCGAAAATTGTCCGGAAACCTCATTTCGATGATGTATACACATCACCGAAATTAGGTCTACGGGCAATTTTCGGAAAAATTGCTGAAATTTTTACCATGGGTTCATACGATAATATGATGGGTCCGAGAAAAATTTGGGGGCCAAATGAACCCATACGAGGGACTTTTGAGCCCGTTAGAGAAAAAAGAGAAAAACGTCGAAACACTAGTAGGAGGCAGTATGCTTAGTATTTTGGCACAAAAATGAGGAAATTGTCATTTCTCATGGCCGTGAAGGCGTGACGGAAATTCCGGACAAGTTAGAGCCGGGTCGTCGAGATGTCGTTTCTTGGCCGAAAAACGTGGGTTATACATCACCGAAATGAGGTCTCCACGCAATTTTCGGAAAAAATGCCGAAATTTTTATCATGGGTTCATACTATAATATGATAGGTCCGAGGAAGATTTGGGGGCCAAATGAGCCCATACGGAAGACATTTGAGCCCGTTAAAGAAAAAACGAGGAAACATCCAAAACGCTCGTAGGAGGCAGTATGTTTAGTATTTGGGCACAAAACCGTTGGAATAGTCAATTCTCATGGCCGTGAAGGCGTGACGGAAATTCCGGACAAGTTCGAGACGGGTCGCCGAGATGTCGTTTCTTGGTCGAAAAACGTGGGTTATACATCACCGAAATAAGGTCTCTTGGCAATTTTCGGAAAAATTGCCGAAATATTTACCATGGGTTCATATGATAATATGATGAGTCCGAGGAAGATTTGGGGGCCAAATGAGCCCATACGGGGGACTTTTGAGCCCGTTAAAAAAAAACGAGAAAATATCGTAACGCTCGTAGGAGGCAGTATGCTTAGTATTTGGGCACAAAAATGTTGGAAGGGTCATTTCTCATAGCCGTGAAGGCGTGACGGAAATTCCGGACAAGTTCGAGCTAGGTCGCCGAGATGTCGTTTCTTGGCCGAAAAACGTGGGTTAGATATCATTGAAATCAGGTCTCCGGGCAATTTTCAGAAAAATTGCCGAATGTTTTACCATGGGTTAATAAGATAATATGATGGGTCCGAGGAAGAGTTGGGGGCCAAATGAGCCCATACGAGGGACTTTTGAGCCCGTTAAMGAAAAAACGASRAAACGTCGAAACGCTCGTAGGAGGCAGTATGCTTAGTATTTGGGCACAAAACTGTTGGAATAGTCATTTCTCATGGCCGTGAAGGCGTGACGGAAATTCCGGACAAGTTCGAGCCGGGTCGCCGAGATGTCGTTTCTTGGCCAAAAATGTGGGTTATACAACACTGAAATCAGGTCTTCGGGCAATTTTCGGTAAAATTGCCGAAATTTTTACCATGGGTTCAGACGATAATATGATGGCTCCGAGGAAGAGTTGGGGGCCAAATGAGCCCATACAAGGGACTTTTGATCCCGTTAAAGAAAAAATGAGGAAACGTCGAAACGCTCGTAGGATGTAGTATGCTTTGTATTTAGGAACGAAACTGTTGGAATAGTCATTTCTCATGGCCGTGAAGGCGTGTCGGAAATTGAGGACAAGTTAGATCCGAGTCGCCAAGATGTCGTTTCCAGGCCGAACTATGTGGTTATACATCATCGAAATGAGGTCTCCAGGCAATTTTCGGGAAAAATGCCGAAATTTTTATCATGGGTTCATACGATAATATGATGGGTCAGAGGAAGATTTGGTGGCCAAATGAGCCCATACGGGGGACTTTTGAGCCCGTTAAAGAAAAAAACGAGGAAACATCGAAACGCTCGTAGGAGGCAATATGCTTATTATTTGGGCACAAAACCGTTGGAAAAGTCATTTCTCATGGCCGTGAAGGCGTGACGGAAATTCCGAACAAGTTAGAGCCGGGTGGCCGAGATGTCGTTTCTTGGCCGAAAAAACGTGGGTTATACATCATCGAAATGAGGTCTCTAGGCAATTTTCGGAAAAAATGCCATAATTTTTACTATGGGTTCATACGATAATATGATGGGTCCGAGGAAGATTTGGGGGCCAAATGAGCTCGTTAAAGAAAAAACGAGGAAACGTCGAAACGCTCGTAAGAGGCAGTATGCTTAGTATTTGGGCACAAAACCGTTGGAATAGTCATTTCTCATKRCCGTAAAGGTGTGACGGAAATTCCGGACAAGTTCGAGCCGGGTCGCCGAGATGTCGTTTCTTAGCCGAAAAACATGGGTTATACATCACCGAAATGAGGTCTCTGGGAAGTTTTCGTAAAAAATGCCGAAATTTTTATCATGGGTTCATACGATAATATGATGTGTCCGAGGAAGATTTGGGGGCCAAATGAGCCCATACGGAGGACTTTGGAGCCCGTTAAAGAAAAAACGAGGAAACCTCGAAACGCCCGTAGGAGGCAGTATGCTTATTATTTGGGCACAAAACCATTGGAATAGTCAATTCTCATGGCCGTGAAGGCGTGACGGAAATTCCGGACAAGTTCGAGCCGAGTCGCCGAGATGTCGTTTCGTGGTCTAAAAACGCGGGTTATACATCACCGAAATGAGGTATCTTGGAAATTTTCGGAAAAATTGCCGAAATTTTTACCATGAGTTCATATGATAATATGATTGGTCCGAGGAAGATTTGGGGGCCAAATGAGCCCATACGGAGGACTTTTGAGCCCGTTAAAGAAAAAACGAGAAAATGTCGAAACGCTCGTAGGAGGCAGTATGCTTATTATTTGGACACAAAACTGTAGGAATAGTCATTTCTCTTCACCGTGAATGCGTGACGGAAATTCCGAACAAGCTCGAGCCGGGTCGCCGAGATTTCGTTTCTTGGCCAAAAAACGTGGGTTATACATCATCGAAATGAGGTCTCCAGGCAATTTTCGGAAAAAATGCCTAAATTTTTATCATGGGTTCATATAAAAATATGATGGGTCCGATGAAGATTTGGGAGCCAAATGAGCCCATACGGGGGACTTTTGAGCCCGTTAGAGATAAAACAAGAAAACGTCGAAATGCTCGTAAGAGGCAGTATGCTTAGTATTTGGGCACAAAACTGTTGAGATAGTCATTTCTCATGGCCGTGAAGGCGTGACGAAAATTCCGAACAAGTTCGAGCCGGGTCACCAAGATGTCGTTTCTTGACCGAAAAACGTGGGTTATACATCACCGAAATGAGGTCTCTGGGCAGTTTTCTTAAAAAATGACGAAATTTTTGTCATGGGTTCATACGATAATATGATGGGTCCGAGGAAGATTTGGGGGCCAAATGGGCCCATACAGAGGACTTTTGAGCCCGTTAAAGAAAAAACGAGGAAACATCGAAACGCTCGTAGGAGGCTGTATGCTTAGTATTTGGGCACAAAACCGTTGGAATAGTGAATTCTCATGGCCGTGAAGACGTGACTGAAATTCCGGACAAGTTCGAGCCCGGTCGCCGAGATGTCGTTTCTTGGACTAAAAATGTGGGTTATACATCACCGAAATGAGGTCTCTTGGCAATTTTCGGAAAAATTTTCCGAAATTTTTACCATGGGTTCATATGATAATATGATGGGTCCGAGGAAGATTTGGGGGCCAAATGAGCCCATACGGGGGACTTTTTAGCCCGTTAAAAAAAAAATAAGAAAACGTCGAAACGCTCGTAGGAGGCAGTATGCTTAGTATTTGGGCACAAAACTGTTGGAAAAGTCATTTCTCATGGCGGTGAAGGCGTGAAGGAAATTTTGGACATGTTCGAGCCAGGTCGCCGAGATGTCGTTTCTTGGCCGAAAAACGTTGGTTTATACATCACTGAAATCAGGTCTCCGGGCAATTTTTAGAAAAATTGCCGAAAGTTTTACCATGTGTTCATACGATAATATGATGGATCCGAGGAAGAGTTGGGGCCCAAATGACCCCATACGACGGACTTTTGAGCCCATTAAAGAAAACACGACGAAACGTCGAAACGCTCGTGGGAGGCAGTATGCTTAGTATTTGGGCACAAAACTGTTGGAATAGTCATTTCTCATGGCCGTGAAGGCGTGACTTAAATTCCGGACAAGTTTGAGCCGGGTCGCCGAGATGTCGTTTATTGGCCAAAAATGTGGGTTATACATCACTGAAATCAGATCTCCAGACAATTTTCGGAAAAATTGCCGAAATTTTTACCATGGATTCGTACGATAATATGATGGCTCCGAGGAAAAGTAGGGGGCAAAATGAGCCCAAACGAGGGACTTTTGAGCCCGTTAAAAAAAAAAACGAGGAAACATCGAAACCCTTGTAGGTGGCAGTATGCTTAGTATTTGGGAACAAAACTGTTGGAATAGTCATTTCTCATGGCCGTGAAGGCGTGACGGAAATTCCGAACAAGTTCGATCCGAGTCGCCGAGATGTCGTTTCTTAGCCGAAAAACGTGGGTTATACATCACCGATATGAGGTCTCCAGACAATTTTCGGGAAAATTGTCGAAATTTTTACCACGAGTTCATACGATCATATGATGGGTCTAAAGAAGATTTGGGGGCCAAATGAGCCCATACGGGGGACTTTTGAGCTTGTTAAAAGAAAAAAACGAGAAAACGTCGAGACGCTCGTAGGAGGCAATATGCTTACAATTTCGGCACAAAACTGTTAGAATAGTCATTTCTCATGGCCGTGAAGGCGTGACGCACATTCCGGACAAGTTCGAACCGGGTCACCGAGATGCCGTTTCTTGGACGAAAAACGTTGGTTATACATCACCGAAATGAGGTCTACGGGCAGTTTTTGGAAAAATTGTCGAAATTGTTACAATGGGTTCATACGAAAATATGATGGGTCCGAGGAAGATTTGGGGGCCAAATGAACCCATACGGAGGACTTTTGAGCCCGTGAAAGAAAAAACGAGAAAACGTCAAAACGCTCGTAGAAGGTAGTATGCTTAGTATTTGGACACAAAACTGTCGGAATAGTCTTTTATAATGGCCATGAAACCGTGACGGAAATTCTGAACAAGTTCGAGCCGGGTCGCCGAGATGTCGTTTCTTGGCCGAAAAACGTTGGTTATACATCATCGAAATGAGGTCTTTGGGCAATTTTCGGAAATATTGCCAGAATTTTTACCATTTGTTCATACAATAATATAATTGGTCCAAGGAAGGTTTGGGGGCCAAATGAGCCCATACGGGGGACTTTTGAGTCCGTTAAAGAAAAAACGAGGATACGTCGAAACGCTCGTAGAACGAAATATGCTTAGTATTTGGGCACAAAACTGTTGGAATAGTCATTTCTCATGGCCGTGAAAGCGTGACGAAAATTCCGAACAAGTTCGAGCGGGGTCGCCGAGATGTCGTTTATTGGCCGAAAAACGTGGGTTATACATCACCGAAATGAGGTCTCCGGACAATTTTCGGAAAAATTGACGAAATTTTTACCATGGGTTCATACGATAATATGATGGGTCCATGGAAGATTTTGGGGCCAAATGAGCCCATACGGGGGACTTTTGAGCCCGTTAAAGAAAAAACGAGAAAATGTCGAAACGCTCGTAGATCAGTATGCTTAATTTTGGGCACAAACTGTTGGAATAGTCATTTCTCAGCCGTGAAGCGTGACGGAAATTCCGGCAAGTTCGAGCCGTCGCGAGATGTCTTGTTCTTGGCCGAAAAACGTGGTTATACATCACCGAAATAGCTCCGACAATTTCGGAAAAATTGCCGAAATTACCATGTTCATACGTAATATGATGGGTCCGAGGAAGATTTGGGGGCCAAATGAGCCCATACGGGGACTTTTGAGCCCGTTAAACAAAAAACGAGAAAACGTCGAAACGCTCGTAGGAGCGTATGCTTAGTATTTGGGCACAAAACTGTTGAATAGTCATTTCTCATGGCCGTGAAGCTACAAAATTCCGACAAGTTCGAGCGGGCCGCCGAGATGTCGTTTCTGGCCGAAAATGTGGGTTAGGTAGGGCTTCGCCCCGCCTAGCAAGGGGCGCGACTCCCAGTTCAGTGTCATGGTTGAGCCATGGAATCCGCATGTGAATGCGTTGGGGTTGTGTGCGATTGAGGGGATCGCCAACGTGCTATATAGGTTATTCACGGACGCCCGAACACATTGGGTGCAAACTAGTGCCCACAAATAGGTCAGTACCAAAGTGTGGGTTCGGGGACATGGTACGAATCAGATCTGTAACCAAATTCGCCGCATGTAGCGGCCTCTACTCGGTCTCATTGTAATTCCATAAATCATAACAATGAATTCAAAAGAGCCTATTGATTTGACTTTGAGAGTGCATTGATTACTAGGTGGGTTGCTATTATAAACAAACCAAGATTCTACAATGGACAAGGCATCACTTGATTGTTAGTCAATGTTAATGGTGCTTAAAAAACCGGTCGCCATGATATTGACTAATGGAGAACGATTAAATTCCGGTCTTGTTAAGCAATATATACAAGTGTATTGAATATAATATATAAACGAACATGAAAAACAAAGGTTAGTAAGGCATAATAAATTATGTGTACCTCCTCACTTGTACGCACAATCAATTAGAATAAAACTCAAGAGTCGCCTTTCGATTGAATTGCTAGTTGAGACAAACAAACGAGTTAGTGAAATAATAATATGTATAATCAACGAAAACCAAAAACCAAGAACATTGAAAACGTTAAGAAAAACCTACATATTACATGAACCATTAACAAGTGAGTTTCTACATGTTTAATTGAATTAAAACTCATACAAGGTTGGTCAATTTAAAAGTGACAAAAGAATTAAAAAAGAGTGAAAGAGAGGTTTTTGGTGAGTAATCTCAGATTTATACCCTATTTCGCTTGTTGATTCGAAAGAGAATCGATGCTTTGAATCGAATCGAATGTGTTTTGAGTGTTTTGAGAGAGAGAGAGAAGAGATGTCAGCTGTGAGAGCGTATAAGTGAAGGTGTGAGTGTGACATAGTGCCTTCCCCGAACTGAGCAGGGCAAAGGGTATTATAGGCACGAGGCAAAAACGAGGCCAGAAAACCTGCGTATACGCTGAGATGAGCGTATATACGCAGGTGAGGAGCGTATATACGCTCATCCCAGCGTATATACGCTTCCTTTCCTTAGAAATTTGGCAAAAACGTGTGTAATGGAGACGTATAACGCACTGATGAGCGTATATACGCTCATCACTGCGATATACGCTCAAATACTTCGTATATATTTCAAAAACTTCGATATGTGATTTCCTCCGATTTTATTCGTGATCCTTGATTCGACCACCTAGACACCCTTGCTCCCAAGCAGGATTCTAGAATGTTTAGAAGGTTCCACGTTTTCGGAGTATTTTCTAATTTGCACGTATTTTCTGCGTATTCTGCGTATTAAACATTGCAAAATTCATAGAAAATCATAGAAAAATCAGAAAATAATTAAAAATATTGGCGGATTCAGAAAAACGTGACGCAACATGAATGAAACACAAAAAGCACGAGACGCCAGCTGTACTTGTTTGAAACCTTCGAAAACCTTTGAGTTATCGAGAAACACCGAAAGAAAATAGTTTGCCTTGTAAGTGACCTTTGCTCAATAATTCGAGTACGACCTCACGTATTGCCAACTTTCGTGAGTTCAAAGCATCTTTTCCGAGTCAAACAACGCGAGACCGGTATTTTCATCACGGATTACTCATTGGGAGAACATTTCAGGTGTCTACATTATACATCACCAAAATGAGGTCTCCGAGCATTTCGAAATATGCCGAAATTTTAATTATGGGTTCAACGATAATATGATGGATCCGAGGAAGATTTGGGGCCAAATGAGCCATACGGTGGACTTTGTAGCCCGTTAAAAAGAAAAACGAGAAAACTCGAAACGCTCGTAGAGGCAGTATGCTTATATTTGGCACAAAACTGTGAATAGTCATTTCTCATGGCCGTGAAGTCGTGACTGAAATTCCGGACAAGTTTGAGACGGGTCGCCGATATGTCGTTTCTTGACCAAAAAACGTGGGTTATACATCACCGAAATGAAGTCTTTGGGCAATTTTCGGAAAAATTGCCGAAATTTTTACCATTGGTTCATACGATAATACGATGGGTCCGAGGAAGGTTTGGGTGCCAAATGAGCCCATACGAGGGACTTTTGAGCCCGTTATAGAAAAAACGAGGATACATCGAAACTCTCGTAGAAGGAAGTATGCTTAGTATTTGGGCACAAAATTGTTGGAATAGTCATTTCTCATGGCCGTGAAGGCGTGACGGAAATTCCGGACAAGTTAGAGCCGAGTCGCCGAGATGTCGTTTCTTGGCCGAAAAACGTGGGTTATACATCATCGAAATGAGGTCTCCAGGCAATTTTCGGAAAAAAATGTCATAATTTTTACCATGGGTTCATACAATAATATTATGGGTCCGAGGAAGATTGGGGGGCCAAATGAGCCCATACGGAGGACTTTTGGGACCGTTAAAGAAAAAACGAGAAAATGTCGAAACGCTCGTAGGATGCAGTACGCTTAATATTTGGGCACAAAACTGTTGGAATAGTCATTTCTCATAGCCGTGAAAGCGTGACGGAAATTCCGGACAAGTTCGAGCCAGGTCGTCGAGATGTCGTTTCTTGGCCGAAAAACGTGGGTTATACATCACTGAAATGAGGTCTCCGAGCAATATTCAGAAAAATTGCCGAAAGTTTTACCATGGGTTCATACGATAATATGATGGGTCCGAGGAAGATTTTGGGGCCAAATGAGCCCATACGGGGGACTTTTGACCCCGTTAAAGAAAAAACGAGAAAAAGTCGAAACGCTCGTAGGAGGTAGTATGCTTAGTATTTGGGCACAAAACTGTTGGAATAGTCATTTCTCATGGTCGTGAAGGCATTACAGAAATTCCGAACAAGTTCGAGTCGAGTCGCCGAGATGTCGTTTCTTGGCCGAAAAATGTGGGTTATACATCACCAAAATGAGGTCTCCGGGCAATTTTCGGAAATATTGCCGAAATTTTATTATGGGTTCATACGATAATATGATGGATCCGAGGAAGATTTGGGGGCCAAATTAGCCCATACGGGGGACTTTTGAGCCCGTTAAAGAAAAAACGAGAAAACCTCGAAACGCTCGTAAGAGGCAGTATGCTTACTATTTGGGCACAAAACTGTTGGAATAGTCATTTCTCATGGCCGTGAAGTCGTGACTGAAATTCCGGACAAGTTTGAGATGGGTCGCCGAGATGTCGTTTCTTGACCAAAAAACGTGGGTTACACATCACCGAAATGAAGTCTTTGGGCAATTTTTGGAAAAATTGCCGAAATTTTTACCATTGGTTCATACGATAATATGATGGGTCCGAGGAAGGTTTGGGTGCCAAATGAGCCCATACGGGGGACTTTTGAGCCCGTTAAAGAAAAAACGAGGATACATCGAAACTCTCGTAGAAGGAAGTATGCTTAGTATTTGGGCACAAAACTGTTGGAATAGTCATTTCTCATGGCCGTGAAAGCGTGACGGAAATTCCGGACAAGTTAGAGCCGAGTCGCCGAGATGTCGTTTCTTGGCCGAAAAACGTGGGTTATACATCATCGAAATGAGGTCTTCAAGCAATTTTCGGAAAAAAATGTCATAATTTTTACCATGGGTTCATACGATAATATTATGGGTCCGAGGAAGATTGGGGGCCAAATGAGCCCATACGGAGGACTTTTGAGCCCGTTAAAGAAAAAACGAGGAAACGTCGAAACGCTCGTAAGAGGCAGTATGCTTAGTATTTGGGCACAAAACCGTTGGAATAGTCATTTTTCATGGCCGTGAAGGCGTGACGGAAATTCCGGACAAGTTCGAGCCGAGACGCCGAGATGTCGTTTCTTAGCCGAAAAACGTGGGTTATACATCACCGAAATGAGGTCTCTGGACAGTTTTCGTAAAAAATGCCAAAATTTTATCACGGATTCATACGATAATATGATGTGTCCGAGGAAGATTTGGGGGCCAAATGAGCCCATACGGAGGACTTTTGACCCCGTTAAAGAAAAAACGAGAAAAAGTCAAAACGCTCGTAGGAGGCAGTATGCTTAGTATTTGGGCACAAAACTGTTGGAATAGTCATTTCTAATGGTCGTGAAAGCGTGACGGAAATTCCGGACAAATTCGAGCCGGGTCGCCGAGATGTCGTTTCTTGCTTGAAAAACGTGGGTTATAATCCATGATTCTCAACCAATAAACTATGTTTTGGTGACCCGGCTCGATTTTGTCCTGAATTAGTGCCACACCTTCTAGGTCATGAGAAATTACTATTGCAACAGTTTGGGACCCAAATACTAAGCGTGATACATCCTACGACTGTTTCGACGTTTTCTCGTTTTTTTCTTTTTACGAATTTAAAAGCACCCCGTACGGACTCTTTTGGGCCTTAAATCTTCATCGGACCCATCATATTATCACATGAACCAATGGTAAAAATTTCAGGAATTTTTTCGAAAATTGTCCGGAGACCTCAATTCGGTGATGTAATCTATAGTTTTCGACCAAAAAATCATACTTTGGTGACCCGATTAGATTTTGTCCAGAATTTCGGTCACACCTTCTAGGTCACGAGAACTTACTTTTCCAACAGTTTCGGACACAAATACTAAGTGTGCTACCTCCGACGACTGTTTCGCTGTTTCTCATTTTTTCCTATGTCGGACTCAAAAGTGCCCTGTATGGAGTCATTTGGGCCTCAAGTATTCCTTGGATCCATTCTATTATCATATGAACTTATGATAAAAATTTCGACATTTTTTTCGAAAATTATCCGGAGACCTCATTTCGGTGTTGTATAATCCACTAAAATGAGGTCTTCGGACAATAGTTAAAAAAATTTACGAAATTTTTTACCTTAGTTTATATGATAATATAATGAACACAAGGAAGATTTTATGCCCACATGAGTTCATTCGGATGAATTTTTAGTCCGCGAACGACAAATCGATGAAACGTCCAAACCCATGGTAAGAGGCACTACACTTTTTATTTTAGGCCAAAACAAGGGCTTGGAATAACTTTTTAACATGTAGAAAATTTTGTTGTTAGTTCCCATAACCATATAATGAAGTCGTACAAAATTTGAGCCCTAAACTTGGGCTTGGAATTGACTTTCGAAGTTGCAAACGTTAAAATTCTAGATGTTGAAACGATCATGAAAGACATAACATTCGTCATTTATGGCTGAAACTTTGTTGTGGTCCATCCCCTATGACCCTTAAGGTGTTGGGAAAATTTTTGGCAAAATTAAAACAGTCGTTGAAACGATGTTTGTAAAGGCAAAACACATGGATTTTTGTTGAAAATGAGGTTTTGGACTTTTTTTTTTAAAAAAAAAAAAGTTGAAAAGTCTATGGTTGTTTCCTGCAATTATATGATGATACAACGTAAAATTTAAGAACAAAACTAAGTGATATGATGAGGTTTTGAAGGATTTTTTCCTTTGAACTCATTGACTTCGAAAAGCGTATGGGAGATACAACACTTACATTTGTGCTGAAACTTGGTGAGTGGTCATCCACACATCCCCATGACTCTTAAAGTGCGAGAGAAATTTTGACAAAAGTCATACAATCGACGATTTCAGAAATTGTAAAGGTGGATTACACATCACTTACATGATGTTTTTGAAACAACTTTTCTAAAAGTGTTTAAATTTTTGTTGTTATTTCACACAACCATAAAATGAAGCCACACAAATATTCAATCCATAACTAAGGCGTTGGAGTTGACTAAGGAGGCTATAAACCCTCGAAATTTGTTATTGGTCATCTCTTATGATCCTTAAAGTAGGACAATTATAGGCAAAACTAAAATAGTCATTGAAACGACGATTTTAGGATAAAAAAAATTCAAGTTTTTGAACTTTTTTGTTAAAAGAGAAAAAAAAAACTATGTTTGTTTTCTTCAATTATATAATTATGCTATAGACTTTTCACATGCACAATACTCAATATTTGGGAATGAAACTTAAGCATGAGTTATCCAAATGACCCTTAAGGTGTGATTAAAACTCTAGGAAATATTGTAAAAGACAAGTTATTTGTTAAACAAAGTGTAGCAATTCTTTTTCGAACTCCTAATTTTCGTTAGGGAATGAATTTAAACTTTGATGGGTGTTTCATATGGTTACGTGAATATTTGCACAAAATATCGTGCCAAAGCAAGTTTTAGAAAACCTAATTCCTAAAAATTAAACGAGTATTAAAAATTATAAAAATTAAATTTTAAGAAGTTACTAAGGAATAGTTTCAATTTTTCCATTCATTTCTTTCCATTCATTTTCTATCTTAAAATTTTGATACCTAATTTATCATTAAAATAAAATTTTCAAAAATCTCATTTTTTAGGAAATGTTCTTGACTCAGGATCCGATTATTACATTAGGGTCCTGTTTATATTAACTTATTTTTAATTCAGTTCCATTGTTAATCTTTTAACTGCATGCTTAATTTTTCAAATTATTAGAACATTGAGTTGAAATTCAATCCCAAATAAAAATCCTTATCCATTTTACTCCAATTAGAAATTCTTATGTCAACAAATAAAGGGCATCACAAGATTAACAGCAATGCATTCAAAGTTGCAAACTTGAAACAGCTCAACATCAAAACTCCAATTCATCCCAATGTTTAGATTTCAATAAAAAAAAAGGTAGAAACATTTGACTAAACATTAATAAAACTTTCATTTAAACTTAGAAAAAGCATAAAATCTAAAACAAAAAAATCTAAATTTATGAATGAAAAAAATGTGAGAGGGAATTAGTAGACAGGGAGCAAAAAGAGCAAACCCCATCTGTGGATCCATCTCTACGGTTGTCTGGCCGCTGCTGCTTTCGATTTGTATGATCGAATGAATCAATCAAAACAATCAAAAACAGCTTTTCATTTAAGCACCTTAATTCAAAGGAACCATTATCAATTTATTATTGGGTACCTTATTTATATAAAGATGCAAACTTTATCATATAAACTTAATCAATTCACATTCAAATTAAAAAGGTATTTATAAAAATGTAATCCAACATGTGCCCATGTGTTCATTGGAAAAAACGAACAATTGGCGAGTAATTGGAAGCTGAAAAATTGAAATTCATTGATTTCGCAAACGAGAATTGCCATCCTCAAAACATGGATTAGGGTTATGGGACAGAGTGCGTTTGCTTGTTGATGATGAAAATCATTCGAATGAAAGATTTATGATGAGATTTAAAATTAGGGGAAAATGTTCCAGATATATAAGGGCCTGAAATATCAGAGGAAGAATCAAAATCAGGCGAGTGATACTGGAGAAATTGGATGTAGCAAGGCTCCGAATGTGGAAAAATTGGTTGGATTTTTGATTGAAAAAATCGAAATCCAAACAAGAAGCTACCTTGCTTGATGATGGTTATGATTGAAAAAGCTTGAGATTAAAACAAAATCATGACTGAAATTAAAATTAAAAACGCATAATTAAGAGAGAGAGAAGATGGGAGAGGGGAACACTGATGGGAAGTGAGAAGAGGAGAGAGAAGACGAGCACGAGAGATGAAGAGATATTAGGGTTGAAGAAAGAGGTGAGTTCTTATACAACATGATTTGTGAAGAGTGAACTCGAACCCTAATTTGATTGCGGATTTTTAAGCCAAGCCCAAAACAATAGCCCACCTAATGACTAATGCCTACCCTTTCTTCTTTTATTTTTGTCAATTTTTTCAAATTATAGCATTACCCATTTTTTTAAAAAAAAATAATAATAACTCATGGCTACCCTTTCTTCTTTTATTTTTGTCAATTTTTTCAAATTATAGCATTACCCATTTTTTTTAAAAAAAATAATAATAAAGCATTACCCAAGGGCTTCACCAAAAAAAATATCCAAATAAGGGCATGTTTACTTCATTTTTTAAAAAAAGGCTAATTACCATCTACACCTTTTTCTAACCTTTATTTTAAATGATTTAGGAGTTGTCTTTGGACTCGATTTAAATGAGTAAATTAATCAAAATAATTAAATTAAATTTAAAAGTACTATAATTTCTTAAAAAAGTAGCTTAGACTAAAAACTTGTAGTACTATTATCTTTAGGTTAAGGACAATGTTACTTGTAGTCCACATTTCAGGAACTTGTAATAATATGGTCTTAGCTACGATATTTTTAAAAAATTAAAAAAAAAATAAAAATGGTTCAACCATATGGATAATCAACCCATCTAAAACATTGCTTTTTATACGAAGTATATTTTTTAAAATCAAACGGATGAATTATTTGTTTGGATCATGGTCAACTTGCATGTTGGGGACATTTTAGTCCAATTGCTCATGAAATATGGACTACAGTCAGTATTTTTGGATTTCAAATAACATTTCAGTTAATAGACATGTAGAAAGATGTATCTTATTTTTGTTCTATGGACAATCCCAACCAACATGAGCGAAAAATATGAGACCATTTATTTAAACTTTAAAGATGTTGGGCGGGTAAGAATGGGTGGATTTCATCTTACTTATGCCCTTATTGGAACAAGTATGAATACGAATGTGGTGGGTAGTGTATTAGTGGGTGAGGTTAAAAATGAAAATTAAGATCCTCTCTGAGTATTAAGTAGATTCTAAATATTTAGACAAACCCGCCCCATCCTTAATACCTATCTATTTTAAAACATTTCAAATATGTAAGTAGACATTTTAACTAGGCGTTTTTTCTCGTCAAAATAAAAAAAAAAAAAAAAACTAGGCACTTTGTTTTATTTGCATGTATGATTTTATTTTTGTGTTTGTATTCTAATTTGTAAACTTAATCTTGATTGGTTGCTTTTTTGTTAATTTCTCCTTTTCTTGAGATTTTTTTTAAATAAAAAAATAAAAGATTAATGTTAAAGGCTATTGGCCAATATGGTGTGTGGAATATGTGGATAATGGATATCTAATTAGGTAATAAATGGATTTAGGTGGATATTCACATGAATAGTGAAGCTAGTGTGGATTCAGATTATGTCTACTTGGGTGGAGATGAATTTGAAATACATAAGTGTCATGGATGGTGAGTAAGTGGTGGATATGAAAATTTTAGATTGAGAGGTGGATGCAGAGGGATATCCACAATCTCCTTTTATTCCTATTTCCCCTCCCTATGCCTAGGGTTAGCGGTTAGCCACAAAAATTAGTGCGATGTCCTATAGGGTTAGCGGTTAGCCACAAAAATTAGTGCGATGTCCTATAGCCATCTCTTACGAATGTTAAGGCTCACAAAGCTATGTAGCTTCCAACTCCTTAACAAGCCATGACGCGTGATTTAAACACCACATGTCCCAAAAGTATAGACTATAGACTATGAACTTGGATACTAGTTACCATGTATGTCTTGCTCTATTTTCTTGGTTAATTAAAATATTTTCAAAATTCTAAAATAGTTTAACAAATTAACAATATTATACCAACCAATTGAGAAATTGGCACTCAACTTGACACAAAATGGTACATAAGTTAGGGTTTAGGAGATTTGGATTCTACAAAAGAATATGAACAAGATTTGAACTCAAACCTCAACTGTCATCTATGAAAACTTCAACAAATTAGTATAATATCAATATAGATGTCAACTCAAAAGTTTCAAAAAGATGTCAGAAAAAACCCAAAGGGTGCAACTGGAAAGTGATATATGCACCCTTTCGACTGTTCATCTCTCGCACATGAGAGTGCGGACATCGCTTCCCCTGCAACTGGAGTATGCGAACCACTAACAGATGATCATTAGCCACTGCACAACTGACTAAGGTTTTACAGAAACCGACCACCTACAGCTACAGCCATAGCCCCATCCCAAAACCAGAAATCTCTCACTACTTTGCCGGCGATTACAATAGCTTCTATCGTCAGGCAATTGAAAAGTGAGATAAATCATTTGGAATCCTCTTTCATCTTTCAATAACAGATAATTATTGTTAACCTGCTGCATTGTTTCAGGTTAGCAGTGTTCCACAAAGTTCCTTCACCAACCCAGATTAACTTCATGGAAAATTTAAAACTTATTCTGCAGTCAGTGTCATAGGCTTAATGGAAAGGGACTGTAAATTCACAAGATGAGAAAAACTTGCACTAGCATGAAACTTAATCCAGGTAAATACCCACTCATGTCTCAGACCCACGGCGAATAGTTAAGAACAACTCCTTCACCCAAAAGCTACCTTCTATCGTTGTTTTGAATAAGGTGGTTTTAAAGGTTATAGAATTCAAAGGAAGACTAATGCTAATATGCTACTCCTTACCTCCCTCCGTAACACAATTCTCGCAACGATTTGAAATTTTTCCTCTCTACTTCATGTCAAATCTTTGCGAGAATTGTGTTACGGGGGGAGTATTAAAACATTATTTCAGGTGTGGAAGAAGTGGAAATGTGAAGACTCCTTGACCAAACAAACATTCACTCAATCACTCCCACAAATTTCAAATGTTGTAAAAGCAATCAGGACTAACATGAACTATGCAATGCTGAAGAAAAGCAATCCAGGACAGTTCCACAATCCACATATAACACAGTGAACTGAGCATGGGGCATAATTACATAAATCACTGCTCATATATAGACAATATAACACCTTACGCACAATACAAAGCATTTATCTGTCTGGATTAGAAAAAAACTACAGAATATAGCGTTCCATTCAGTGGGCAATATTCCACGGTTATTTCTAAGAGGCTGTTCAGTGTTCACTGTCCAGACTTCCTATGCAAGGTTAATTCTGAACA
>SNQN01004384.1:15596-47838 GCA_008642245.1 Bassia scoparia
ACGCCTCCCGCACATATTGACGACGCCAGAATGTTGTTACAAGAGCAGTAACGGAGCATTGAGCTGGATACCAGCTTAAGGGTGAATAGGATTCCCGTATACCGTCTGCACTGACATCGAGGTTATGGACGGTATGGCTCTCGGTACAGGCTGATGTGGGACCGACCTCTGGACTTGCGAGCTGAGTTGGACAGAGAGGGCTTTCGTCCAAGCTTGATTCGACGTTGGGGGCTATCGACCTGGGGATGATTCGCCTTAAGAAGGGCTCTCGGACCAAATGAGTGATTCGACCGAGATAGCTTGTCCAACACTGAAACAAAGGAGATAATCTATCGATTACCCCTTCCGATGCTTAAGTCAGTCAATGAAAAAGAGAGAAGAGAGGTAAATGAGATAGTAAGAAGGAATCTCCCTTTTGGTAAAAGACTGAGGTGATGATGATGATGTGCGGGTAAGATGATGTGTGTTAGAAAAGTGCAATGATTGGGGTATTTATACTGTTCCAGAGAGTTGCATCTCCCACCACATTTGTGACACGTGCTCTAAGCCATAAGCCATGAACAGTGGCTGGCCCTTTAGTTTGCATATGAAGCCCAGTGATGATGTCTATAGGCGGTTTTCTCATTCTGGGATTATTCGTCATCATTGATTAATTTCAATGATTAGATAATGTCGTGCTTGCAGCCAAGTTCTTGCCTCGGTTGACACTTGGCAGAATTATAAGGGGCACAAGTCATCCCTCTCTTCATCACACATGACATAGTTTAAGGCTGCCACGTTACCCTATTGAGGTCCACGTGGCATGCAACTTGGATGCCACATCATTCCTATCAAGAGCATTTTTTACCAAACCGATCAATACCCAGCAAATATGAAATTGGTGGATAAGAAATGTACTCACTATCGCTCCCATAATCTACCAAGGGTACAGCAAAAGCAGATGATCCCTGGCACTATTCATAGCACATAATTTCAAAAATCGTACAAAAAACAATCAAATAAAAAAACACAGAAGCACGCAATAAGGAATACCAGAGCATCAATAATCAGATCAATTCCTGGTAGCCTTGAGATGAAGACGCTTCCGTACTAATAATCTCTTTTGTGGTGTGCCTACGTGAACATGTGATTGCTTTATAATTGTAAAGAACAAAATCGGTAAAGATAATTCATTCTGGAAACTCTGATCAAACACTTTGTCATCAAATATAAACAAAAATAATCATCACTCAACTAATATGCAATCACAAGTGCTAAACAGCCAGTCAAATTGAGCACATAATTTAATGATTCTTACATTTATCAGTCTTATACACAATCTATTCACTCACGTTTTCATAATTTTTTAGCTATTTAAAAACAAAAATACCAGCAAAACGCAAGAAAAAAACAACGGGCTCCACTAACAAATTCATCAATAATTAAATCATTCTAAAAAAACGATTCATACCAAACTAACATCAAATTCGTGCAATTCCCCAACAATTGCTAGCCAAAAACACCAAAATCAGAGTAAAAATATCAAATATCAGTGGGATCTAGAAAAATCACAATGAAAAACGAAATCAGTAATTTGATCCAAAATGGAACAAAAAAAAAAACTCACCTGAATGTTAATCTTCACKTTCATTGGATCCCATCTGAAAACGAAACGAAAGTCAAAAAGAGAGAAGGGTAGCAATTGTTGATGGTGAAAATAGAACTGCAGCAGCAAGGAAGAAGGAGAATGGAGTGAGGAGCGACTGAGAGAATTGGGAATTAGGAGAGAGAATGAGTTGAGTGTTGGTGAGAAAAAGGGTTTATGAAATGGATGGCTAAGATGAAAAGGCAAATGAGCGACTTAGATGTAGCATGCATTGTGTGTTTCCTATTCATTCTTCCCTAACTGTTCATTTTGTGAACAGTATTGGTGTTATAAACTTTTATATATACTAGCCGTTGCACCGCGCGCGATGCGCGCGGTACCCCGGACGGTGTGCTAAACGCTAGTTTGCATTGGATGTAGATCGTTAATGCATAATCTTACATTATATAATAATAAAAGTGTTTTATAGTACATGCCATAGTTTTAGAATAATTTCATATTATACTAAATATGTTAAAAGTCTAAGCATAGCCCTATAAATACCATGATATAGTGTGCAAGCAAACCATAATGCAATATGACACACTAAGAGTTGACATCATAACACTTAAACAAGCGTCTAGGAATAACAAAATAATGTCACGTGGGTAGATGTCCTACTGAACACGATGTGGTAATTACCCAAGAAAGCATACGATTGCAGCAAGCTTCTGTAGGGTCAAGTCTGCTTTGGGGAGAGTTCAAAATTGCTGAGCATAGCTCTGTATAAGACCATGCTTGCATTAGTGTTGAGTGTAAGCCCAATCAATGTCTGAGCACTCTCTGAGGTGAAGACATTATCTTCATGTGTACCTGCCATCAGTAGACCCTTAATCTTGACAGTAACCGCTGGGATATGCATATCGCAAACAAGTATGAATGAAATCCAAGTGAGCCGTTCTAAAACGATAGTTAATTGAAGAATAAGTAACCGAATACATATCAGTAATCATTTGCAGTTGCAACTTGTCAGTTTACAAATATTAAGACAACTTTATTTTTTAAAAAAAGATACAAGTCGACCAAGACACATCTAAGCCAGATCTGAGTTGTCACTCATGATAGATGTTGGACAAATAGTCACGCAGCGAATGCAATTAGTTAACACTTAAGTGACGCGATTTTTTGATATCCAAATCAGGCAATTGGAACAAAGGCTGCAAGAAATACGAAACAATACAGTAGCAATGACAAGCAAGAATAGCAATTTCCAGATTTTCCAAAAACGAGGTTAGATGATAGATAGGAAGATGGAAGGGTGGCAGGTTAGATAAGGAAAAAAAAATAAATCCACTATCCACATTATACTTGCAAATTTTTCATGTTCCAAAAATCATTTTCAATGACTTTTCGGCTTATTAACAGTAGGATATTGTCTCTAAATAAATTAATACCTTGTAGGATTAAATAGGTTCTTGTTGATCGAGGTTTTCATATTATATCAACATATGTTTTTTTGTAAGTAAAAAGCCTTAGCTGCTCTGTTTTTCTTTCGTTACTGGTCTGGTGTCATATAATGATCCAATGCATTTATTATTATTATTTTTATTAAAAACGATATACAATGTGCGTGAAATAATTATATGAATGTCGTTATGCCAAATAAATATTGAAAAAAGTTAGTATGATCTTGGTATTTATAGTTATAATTTTCGCACTCCATGAAACTTAAGACCACATTTGGCAAGTCCATATTAGACTTAAACAAAATAATTTGAGTACACTAAGTTTTCCATGCTTGTTCTAAATTTCTAGTCTTGATTAAAGTAAGGAAAAATATAGCGTATAAGCATGCCTAATTAGAATCATCATTCTTTATTTTTTGTATGCCATGACTATCTGCATTTACAAATCTTAACTAACTAGGTCAATAAATATGAGAGTAGCTATAGCCCTCACAGAAACCATGCAAGGCATGAAGAAGAATTTATACCACTGAATCATCATGCTGCAACAAATATGAATATAGTATTGATTACACCATATTACTCTTGTTTAGGTCGAGTTGGACAGACCAGTCCCTAATTTCCTATTAATGTTTAGTATTACTATCAAAGTAACAAAATGCGTCGCACCATTGTACTTTGTATTTTAATGTATATTTTGGTGAATTAACCAAAAAATGAAGATCGTTTTTCTATTTTAAGAGCTTGTCTTTCTTCATCGCATCGAAATATTTTCTTTCTCCTACTCTATAATAGAGAGAATATTTTGATCACAATTCCAGAAATTAATTAACATATTGCCTCCATAGATCCTTCCACATACATAACCTAGACAGGCATCTAACTCATATTAGTTAACTAAGTGACCCTAAGAGATACATAATTATATGGGTAGTAAACAGACTATACCTGTCTAAAGAGAAAACTTTCGTCGTCTTACTGCACGTTCAAATTTCCGCTTAATCGAGCCTTGCAACACTGCTTGAATTCACTTGAAGTCCACAGATAGACGTCTGATGTAAACTGAGACTGCTGTGGTCCTAACACGTCTGCTGTTGATAGGGTCTCTCAGCAAGCAAGATGTGCACGCCTCTGCTCAAATAAACTATATCAATACCGTGCATTTTCTTATAAATGTAAGTTATATAACCTTTTCAAAGAGCTGGAACAAGAATAAATAGAGCATTAGCTTATTATAAAATCAGGGATCAATCTGCATACGTGTATATTATACGTATGGAAAATTTATGATTTGATTGAATGCAATTTATGATCTATAGTTTTTGCTTATACTGCCTTTGTGTTCCCATCATTATCGAATAAAATTGTTTTACTGATACTATAAGCAATCTCATAATATTGATACAACCTTGCCATCATTCGACGGATAGAGTTTGGTGGTGTGCTGCGAACCTGACCATGCCCCTGTGGATGGCCGAGATCACAATTAGTTGGCTGAGCAGTCTGAGATTGCGTCTGCACTCGTCTGCATTCATGGGGTCTCTCCAGAAGAATTGAAGAAGCATATCTCTGTTAAGAATGAGACAAGAATATGGAGTTTTAGTTAAGAACTATAGAAGGTTTTTATATTTCCCGATAAAACCAAACCGGGAAACGCGAAGATAATCCATTGATAGGTTGGACAATGTCAGCAAATAGAAGACTCGCTCACTCACACAGACAGTCTGTCCTTGGATTATTGTACGTGTGTTATGCTGCTGCACAGAAGACTCAACAACCTGAAATGTTGTACAGAACTTTGCATAACATATTGATTCAGGGTCAAGGTACTAGATATCATATCTTTGATAAGATAACACTAAATCATAGAAAAATTCGCTCGCGAACAACTACGATGTAACACGTAAATTGCTCAATTCATGCTCTAGAATTCAATAATTCAAGCAATGCAAACTAACGATTTCACTGAATCTTAATATATTACTCCAATAAATGCAACCACTTTATTGGGTAGCAAAATATCCATCATATACATACCTGGTTGTCAATACTTAGATTCAAACTTCAATGTGCAAAAAGCTGGATCAAGCATCCTTTTTTATAGAATCAAATTTTGTGGTATTGTTCTCGCTTTCTGAGGATAGAAATCATACTGTCCATTGCTTTTACTCTAGGCTTAGGCCACATTAGAAATACGCATTGTCATGTTGAGCACTACATCTTGAGCTACTTTGAAATCAAAAGTAATCACAAATTGAAGAGCAATAATAAATATATCACACCAAGGAAAACATAACAACTAAATGATGAATTCTAAAACAAAAAAGCCAAAATCGAAACTAAATCAAGACAAATGAACAATTCATACAATTGAACCAAAACATCAAATCAGATTAAACATTCAACTAAATACCCAAGGAAATACAAAACTAGATACATACACTTAATCTCAAAAAATTGCATCAATTGGGGCAGTTTATGACAGTCTTATTATTTTCGAAGAACAAGAAAAGGCTACAGCTAATTGAATGTTCGACGAAGGTGACTCTAACCACAATATCGTCGCGCATACTTGTATCTTTACTTGTCCATTTACTTTTGTATTCGTTAGACACAAAACAAATTTTCGAAACTTAATAATGGTCGAATTTTAACATTGGCTCAAAGCTGATGGTAGGTTGAGCAATCATCTAATTATTTATAATCAACAAATCATCAGCTCATTATTTTGAATTCAACATCAAAATTAATCTTTTGCACAACCTAGATTCAATATGGTTTATAAAGAACAAACAATAAATAACCTACAAACTGAATTTAAAAAAAAAACAGTTTTTTTTGTAAAAAAAACGCTAATATAGAGATCGGTGATTGGAAAAATAATTAAGATAATAATCAATGCATATGTAGGAGAGATGTAAAATCGAAGGAGGTGAAATAGAATGAATTGAAGTAATGATTGAATTTTTTGACAGGGAAAATTGAAGGAGATAAAAACACCTGATGAAACTAACAATTGAACGCAAACAAAACACAATAGCATCGAAATCACAGAAATCCCAAATGCATTGTAACAAAAAAAATAAACAAACCAATAAGAGAAATTACTTTGAAGTAGCGATTCACTGGATCGGGAATAATAAGGCTATTTCTATGATACAAGGTCTATAGAATTGCCGTCATCAACATTTTTATATGATCGAAATAGAGTTTTTTTAGCTCGTATAAGTGCAGATTGATTACTTTTTGGTCCTGTTTGCAACCAAATTGATTCAACAAAAATGAGAAAAAATTTTCGGTGAAAAGCAGACATTTGAAATTGGATTCAAATACAAAAGCACGAAATTTGAGAATTAATACTGAAATTAAATCGTAAAAAATTAACAAAATCAGTAGTTAGCTCTCCAAAGAAACAATTGAGAAAAGGAGAGAAGGGTAATAGGTTTTTGTGTAAAATAGAAAAAATAAGTCTGAAGGCACAATAAAATGAGATATGAAGGAGAGAGAGTAACAGCAAGGAAATTGAAATGAGATTTAGGGTTTGCAAGGGATAAAGGGAAAGCCTTGAAAGCGTGAATTGATTGAGAAGATGGACCTTGATGATGATGATATGATGTAAGAGCATATTCTTTGCTCTAATAGTTCATTTATGATGTATTACTCTTCTAACTTTCTTATTATTGTTAGATAATATATTATTATAGATATGTGTGTATATATCTAACAGATAACAACACATCCACACAACACACAATCACATTAATATTATATAATATATATATATAGTATAAGAAAAACAACAAACATGCTTATCCCAAATAATTTAGGTTATAACATGACTCATACTAAAGGAATCCGATAAATCATGCACTATAAATCTTTCCTCTTCATTCTTACTTTACTTGTTTGTAAGTAGTCTTTCTCTTCAATCAAATTTTTTATGTTTTCACAATCTCATCCATTTTTTTTGTCTTGCCTCTATCTTATCTAAACTTTCAATCTTCGGCCTTCTCAACGTGCTTCCATAGGCTAGAGTATTTCTCAGATAATTTATAATTCCCCCTTCTAATTCGTCATGTTCCCATTTCACTATATTGCCAAATTCCATTCTCGACTTGCAATTAAAATGGGAAATAAGAGTATATTCTTATTGCATTCCCAGTCTTCAACTTAATCCACTCCAACATTGATTTATAGAAATTTGGGATTTTAGTTTACCCATAAGATGCCTCATACATAAACGCGCCGTAAATCATTGAGTTGACAAAATGATCATCAAATATAAGAGCTAATTGAATTAATTAAATTTAAATAAATTCTTAGAAAGTGAATGAGAGACCGCCTTATATTGAGAAAATAATCCTAAATCAATTAAAAAGAGTATTATGTGGGAATAACATACACTAAGTGGTAATTGTATTATTTCTTAAATACAATAGTAACGTTCTTTATGGCTCATTCAACAATAAACAGATCAAACTTAAATACTGAACAACACACATTAAAAAAGAGACGTTAGTTAGTTATTGAATCTCTGTCAAACTCAAAACCAATCAATTTATACGTTGAACTGCTCTATTTTCAGCATATCCTAGGTATTTACTAGTGAACAACCAAACTTTTGCCGTGTAAATTGTATAGTAATACGTGAAAGATTCACTCTATATCAGCGTACTGTATCCTTCACAATTGACGCTTAACGAAACATAGTACGAAATTGAACCTAAATTTGGGAAAAAATTAAATCATCAAAAACCCTAGTGTCATGTTGTATTATTATTACAATTTGACCTAAAATTTAAAATCGCTTACATAATCATCGTTATATCTTGTTTTTTTGTTTTTTTTTCTCTCTCCTCTTCTAACCACTAACAATTCCCACGAACACTCTCTCATTTTAATTTTTTTTTGGATATTTTTTTGCCTTGTTGAAAATTTTTTACTTGAATTATTGTTAATGTTATTGTAATTTTCTGAAAATAAGTACTCTCGAACCCTAGAATTTGATTCATCTGTGTGATATGTTGGTGGGTAGTATTGTAGGTTTAATTGTTATTGATGTAGAATGTGAGTTTGGTTTGGTTTGATTTTGAATTGGATTAGTATTTATTTTAAGTCTTGTGTTTGATTGAATTTTTTTTTTTATGCCCATTGATGAAGAAATGGGAAAAGGGAGACATAGGCAGTTGAAAGAGGAGGGGGTTAGGGCAAATTCAGCAACAATGGTCAAGAATATACCCAGCACTGTTTCGACTAGAAGAATTTAGGACCCTTTTGGATTATTTACAAGATTAGGCAGAACGACCGTTTGGGATTGTGATCATTCACCAAGGTGGAAGCCCTTTTGCTTTATTTGGATAGTTTTCCTTTCCCTACAAAGACCGGCATTCAAGTGTGCAGGCGAGGCTGCATGTGCGATTTCAAATTTTGAATTGGATATACAAATAGTCTCGAGACACCATTGTGGAAGCAGCAACTCTAGGGGAGGTTATTTTGAAGGGGGTGAATTAAATTTGTGTAAGTTGTTTATATGCACGAACGGTTTGGTGGGTTGATAGGTGCAAGGCAAGATAATGGGGAAGAGTTTTAGGTTCGTGGAGCGAGAGTGAAGATTCGGAAGTGCATCATGTTGCTGGCCAATATTTGGAACATGTGTATGATTATTAAGAGTATTACACTGATTGAATAATAGGGAGATCAAGGGTTGTAAGCGAGGGATATCTGAAATGTATAGGAAAAAAGCGTATCAATAAATCAGATGCTGTATCAGCTCGAAAAAGGAAGAAGGTGATAGTGGGAAGCCTGTCAAAGGTTTCCAAGCCGAAGAGGAGTGAGCGTGATCAGATTATGTGAACATAAGTGCCAAAGTGTGTTTCCACTGTGGAGGTCATTGTTCAATGTGATAGATTAATAAGAGGGTGTGACATTATTTGTTATCATCCTTGGATGCTAATTCCTCAGGAAATTGGTATTAGTCTTAATGTGAATGCAGATGAAGATAGTTTGGCTTTGTTCTGGGAATGTTTTATATTGGAAAGCTTTTAGGAATGTAGCCTGAACGAAGCGATAGAAGTGGTTTGGATATGCCCTGTTGCTTGCAATTCGAAAAAGTTGGGAAATTTGGAGGCTTCATTAGGTGATGATTTGAGTCATGTATGTGCGTTGATAATCTATGTTACGAGTGGTTTCCGCTCAATTGATAAAAGACTGAACATGATACTGAAGTGCTGGATGATTTGAAAATATGGTTGGAACTTAACAACTTGACAAAGCTGAAGGGTTCATGCTGCGGGCAGTCATCACAGTATGTGTGTTCGGTACATTGGTGTATATAGCATCGTCTTTTTGATTCTGTGGATTTTGAAGACCACTTGTTTCTATTCTGAATTATCACCATTGGTAGTAATGCATTTCATATACAGCTTTGTTTGATGCTGGTTGTGTGGGGAGACGTGAGTATGCTAAAGAACGTAACGGTGTTAATGCGTTGATTCAAGAGTTATGTATGGCATGGTTGATCCGAATCCTTGGTCTTTAAAGAATAGAAAGATGTTCTTGTAAATTTCAATAAATAAGAATAACTTCAAGCTTAACTTTCATAGTGTATTTGCAGCTCTTTGCTTGAAGATTATGAATTTTTTCTTCAGAGGAATGATATGACTTTGGCTGTAAGGTCTATTTGAATAAGAATAGATTTAATATCTTAATTTAAGAATAGAGTTAATTTTCAAAAGGTAAAGGTTTTAAAGTACTTGGAACTTTTATATTTGGTGAAATTGTTTTTGTTCGCTTTTGATTTTGCTCAGAGCTTCCATTTTCATGATAGATGTTTGCAATTTTACAAAAAGTTTGGGGTAAATACAGCTGTACAGGGTATTATTTAACACAAGAGGAGGAGTTCTACTTTTCAAATGCAAATAAATTGATATAAAATATATTCCGATAGACTGCAAATGTTATGTATTTCAAGTTTTTGGATGATTATCTCATTGTTTTATTTCTGGGTCACATATACTCTAGTTATATTATTAACAATAGGGGCTGTTGTTATGTGAATGTAGGAATAGAAAGTAAAATATATAAAACACAATTCTCTTTATGTTTGGTTATAAACATTAACTTGAAAACCCACCTTAACTTTTTTTTGCCTCATCACTAGATCTTTCAATCCCCTTGAAGCCTTTGCCTATATAATTATTAACCTTATCTGCCTAACCGTCTGTTTCATCCATCTTCTTTTCAACATGGATTTTGAGGCCACAACACACATGTTGAATTCGAAAAATCAAATCTTATTTGTATTCTCCATGAACGGTCAGAGCTAAAGTTATATAGTGGTAGAATTCAACCATAAAGCTTTGAATCTTGATAAAAAGTATAGTCTAGATTTCTTCTTTTATCAATATACATCTATCAAGTATTTCTATGTGTGGTTGTGAATTTGTGATTTGGTGGTGTTATGGTGTGTGCACTTGATGGGTTGCCATTCGTGTTTTGAGGGGTTGCTATGGTGTTATTAGTGTTAATTTGTGCTAGTGGGGTATGGTGTGAAGGTGTGTGGTAGGAGCGATGGTATTCGTGAATGGGTTGGTAGGTTTAGGGTTGTGTCAGGTTATCATAAAGTATAGGGATACTTGGGGGTTTTCAGTCTCATTTGGAGAGGGAATCCAATATAAAGGAATTTTGGGGAACCTAACTAAATTTGAGATGAATTTCCAACGAAATCATTTTAGGATCAAGAAATGATTACTTTAACTTTTTTAGAATACCCACGCAAATGGCCCCTAAGCTTTTTGGAGTTTATGGTTCATGAGAGAAGGCATGCTTGCTTAGTTTTGATGGTTGGAGGCCTTGGTGCTTTGTGGTAGAACTGGCCATGTAGTTGTCATGACTTTTATTGGGAGCATGTGGGATAATTTCACAGTATCATGTTTAGGAAGAAGGGGAATCTGTTATAAATATTCAAGGATTTAAGAAGCAAAGACCAGTACAAAGGGATACTGATGAATAGGGTTTTGTTGTTGTGTTTAGGTGTTTTTGATAAAAAGTTGAATATGATAATAAAGTGATATGCGAAAAAAGGATTACTAAATAGGTGTAATATAATTATTACAATATATTTCTGGTTGTTCCTCATCTTGGACTCTTATCTAATGGAATACCATATATCTTCGAGTTATGTTATTATAATATGAACTGTAGTCTGAACTTCTATTAACTGTAGTTATGGTTTGACATTCATCATAGGATGAGATTTTTTTGGCATGTGGTAAATGATATTTGTGTGAACCTTTGAAGAGTTTAGTATTATTTAAGATGGTTTTATCCATGTTTGGTAGAAGTTAAGATTTTAGTTCTGTGTTGCGGCAAGAACTGAGCAGCTTTTTTGCCATACTATTGAAGTTGGGGGGAGCGGTGTGTACTTTGCTGATTAGTTGATCTCCTTTTTTTTTTATATAGAATTTGTCTTGCGTAGATCTTTGTTTAAGTTTCATTTATGTTCACATTTTTCAGGGGAGGAGCCTAAATGTGTACAAGTGTTCCTGGTTAGTGAAGGTTGCTTTGAGAAGGTTAAATTGTTATATCATTGATTCTTTTGTTTATTTTAAGGGCCTAATTTAAGGAACATAAGTGATATTATTTTTTGGGTTCACATCAGTGTTAAAGGTCTTGCAGTGATAGCGTGATTGCTGCCAGGGAAGACTTTTTTGGGTTTCACATAAGTGATATTTACTTTTTTTTGGATTGGCTCAAAAGAATTTTAGGTTTTCATTGTCATCTGGTTGGCTGCTCTTGTTGTTGGTATCTTGTGATAGCGGTCTGAATTCAGTTGTAGATTTTACTTTCATTATTAGCTGCAATATGTTTTGGGTTGTTACTTATATTGTATAAAGGGCAACAAAAGTCAAGCATTAATAAATAAATAGACTACAATCTTGTTTTAGTAAGAAGATATGTACATTATTGCTTAAACAAGTATAACAAAAGCAATGCTTCCTTTCGGTTATGCAAGTTGCCTGCATGATCTCTTTGATGCTCAAGCCAGATTTGCTTTCAGTGTGAAATGATTGAAGGCTTGTTTTACAAGAAAATGGTGTTCTGTTTATAGTGTTTCCAGGTTGTGTGAGCGGGTAGACTTTTAAAGGCCTTTTCTATCCTAGTAGTATAAACATGTAACATGGAATTTAAGGAGGATGAGAGGGAATTCATTTGAATCAAAGACAACCTAGTGTACAACTACTTTAATATTTGATCTAGAGTAGGTGGGATACTGAGGGTACAAAACTTAGATTAAAGAGTCGGATTGCAATAAAAGGAAAAGAAGATTAAGAAATGTTTTTAATGTGTTTTAATTTTATGAATTTGGTATCATAATTTGTGGATTATGTCGAGTTATTGGATAAGTAATAACGAAGGTTAAGGAAACAATTGAGTTTCTTCCATTCTGCCTGAAATAATTGTTTTTCTAAATATCTGTAGAGTAGTGTACGTGTTATTAGCTGTTTACCAAAATATTTTAATATTTGTACTCAGTTTATAGCTAGTGTTGTTGAGGATCTGCCTAGGAAAGATCAGTTGTGTTTTAATTGGCAGCATGCGGCTTGCATTAACTAAATACATAGCAATAGAGTAATGCAAGAGTATTGGATTTATGGCACAGGATAATTTTTGTTATTGAAGAGCAAACTTTTTATGACTTTAAATATTTTGGTTTTTATGTTTCCATTAGTCAAACCTGGTGGTTGGGGTATATAATTTCTCATTGTCTTTGTGGTTTTTAGATGTATTTCACGAGGAAGTATGCAATTAAAACTAAATTGTTAAGTGTTCTATTAATTTTCTCAAGTATGAGTTTCTTTAGCTGTTAAAGTTAATGGAGGAGAGTAGGGGATTGCAGGAATAGAGGGTAGTGTGCGAATGCTATGTAGGCATGGAAACCGATTTGGGTTTGAAGTTTATAAAATTTTTCGTAAATGGAAACTCAAGGTCCAAACATTTCATTTTCGTGCATGATTTTGGGAAGATCTTAGAATTTTCATACTTCCGAGGTCATATGTGCAGTCTTAGGTCTTATTGTCTACCGCTAAATGTCTTGCTTATTTGACACACAAGTATGGGATAAGTTGGGATTGATCAAGAAATATCAGTGGTGTAGTGAACTGATGTAGTGATGTTAAAAATCGTGTCATAAAAATATTGGCAACTCCTATTATTGATGCATCTTTGTTTACTTAGATYGGTATTTGTTTCTGTATTGTTAAATACAAGTTGGAGCAATTTTGTTTTTATCTAAACAGTTCATTTTATTGACATAACAATAACATTATTCCAGAATGATGGGTCATTGGTTTGGAGGATTTGTGGGATGGAGTATAGGATTATCTTGGTCAGCATTTTCTTGGTTGATTTGTAATCCATTCGTCTCCAGAAGTTGCATTCACCAATTTACACCTTTTATAATAAGTTTGAGTGGATAGGTAATTTTGTCTCTTTGTATTTGTCGTAGTGACCATGTTATATGGATAGGAAATATACGTGGAATCAATATTAGTGTGGAAGGGTAGTTTGAGGAATCAATAATTAGTTTGTTAATAGAAGCTTGTAGAAGCTAATAGGGTTTAGTTATGGGCAATTTCGATAAATATATTCCCTCTGTAACGAAAAATTTTCGACAGTTTCCTTTTTTGGGTGTAACAAGAAACTTTCAACAATTATACAACTTTCCTTGTTTGGTTACTTTTTAATGGCAAAATTACTACATTACCTCCTTTTATCTTCCTAATCTAAACTTAATTTACACATTTATTTTGGAAGGGACCACAACTTTTTTGTCTCTTTCTTTACCTTTTTTCCCTCCTGTTTTTTTAAAGGGGCAAGAATATTAATTTGTACACTAATTATTCATTAGCTTATTTTGGAATCTTAGGAGCCTTAATCCATTTGTTGAAAGTTTTTCGTTACGGAGGGAGTAGCTAATTAGGAAGAGAGTAAGCATGTTGAATTGTTTGAGAATTGAGTGTCATGTATTTGGAAGACAATCAGCCTCTTGAAAGCTCACCTCTCAAAAGWGGAACCATCATRTTCTAAATATGAGAATTCGAGAGGCTCATAGTCTCCCAAAAGTTTTCATTCTYTGACATTCAACATACTTTTTCCTCCTATAAGTTTTCATTCTATTACCCATAACTAATCCTTATTAAATTCTACATGCTTCTACAAGACTTGAATAATAAACTAATTATTGATTCCCTAAAGTCCTAAACTATCCTTCCCCTCTACTATCGATTCCATATTTCCTTGCATTTACCAACCACCTTGAGGACACGGTGGAACTTCTCAGGTCGATAATGGAAGGAATCAATATTAGTGGGAAAGGTAGTTTAGAGAATCAATAATTAGATCGTTAGAAGCTTGTAGAAGCTAATAGGGATTAGTTATGGGTAATTTCTATAACTAGAGCTAATTAGGAGTGAGTTAGCATGTTGAATTGACTAATTGGTGTCATGTATCTTGGAGAGAGTGAGCCTGTCAATCTTGGTTAAACTTTTGTTGTTGAGAATTGCAAGCCCATTATTGCACCTATCTTTCATGGATTGTTTCATGCTTTTTTGAGCTTGAGTCGTCTACATCACATTGTTTATTTTTGTCACATCCTTGCATTTTTCTGTTTTGACTTGTTTGTGCTGTGATCTGACACTCTTTGGGGTGCTTCATCTCTGCAAGGAGCTGGAACTTTGTGATTACTATTCCTCGATCTTATCACGGAGGTTTCAATCTCGGTAATAAAAAAATAATGATAAACTGTAGTTCTTTATCGCTTATATCAAATTTATTCAAGTTTCCAAAATTTTGTGCTTTTTATTTTCAGGTTTGAACTGTGCTGAGGCTGTAAATTTTGCTCCTGCTGATTGGTTACTCATGGAGGTTCGGATCAGAGCTCTATAAACTGTATCATAACACTGCTGTAATTTCTCACGAGGAGCTGCTTTGTGTTGCTGTAAAGGTTGAGACTTTTGTAGCTCAATTTATTCTGTAGGAGTGACTCAATTTATATACTACCTCCGTTTTTTTAATGTCCACTTTGGGTTTGTGGTTTTTGAGGCAAATTTTTGGTGTAAGTGATTACGTGAGTAATGGGTAATTAATAAAGTATGTGGGACCATAGATGAGAGAGGTAGAGAGAAAGGGTTGTGGACCCAAAAATAGAAAGTAAGTGGGGATGATAATATGTATTTTGTGGTCCCATGTCTGGAAAAAAATCAAGTGGACAACTAACTTCCAAACTTCCTAAAATAGAAACTGGGACGTCTAAATAAAAAACGGAGGAAGTAGGTTTTTTGTTTTTTTGTTTTTTTTTTTTTTTTTTAAATTCAAGTATAGTTCATAATGTGTGTGTGTATATATGTATGTATATATATATATATATATATATATATATATATATTTATATATATTATATATATAAATTAATCTTTGAATAGGATTCTGAATAATGCTACTCTTGCTAGTGTTTCCTGTATTCTGGTTTGTAGCTGAGAAAGAGGACATTGCTTTAGAAACTTTGCTGTTTCATGAGGGCTGTTTGTTATGTTGCAATATTGGTCTATGTCGTGTGGGGGGTTCTGTTTTTCCTGTCTGGTCATTAGTCCTCTTTTTTAAAACTTTTGTCTCATATTAAGTTCATTTTTTTCAAGAGAAGCATGTCTTTTTATCTGCAATCTTTGTTGTGCAGTTATTTTCTCTTTTCCAATCAATGTGTGTAAACACTATATCATAGTATACCCATAACATAATTTTTCATCAAATTAATTATCGTGTCAGACTGTCAGATCATATTTGATGATTGGTTTTATTTCCTCATTTATTAAGATTTTTTTCAATAATATGTTTACTTTTAAATGAACCTGTATCCCGGGCCTTTGTCTGATGACTATTCTGGATGCAAGCAGATTGTGTGATAACAAGGTTGCTCCGTACAATGAATAAGGAGTTGCTGAGAATATTTTCTAATGAGAGAAATTGGAGGGAACAGCTTTGAAAAAGGTCTTGTTAAAACACTGTTATGTGCCCAGGAAGCATCTGATCATGTTGGCACTGAAGAGGTATGTGATTTTTTACAGAAGATATTATATAATGTGTTCCTTTACTTCATTATTCCAAGTGAGGTATATTTTGGTGATGGATTACTCTCTGTGTTGTTGCAGGATCCCACTTGCATAATCTGCCAGCAATACTTGTATCTTTCAGCTGTTATTTGTCGCTGCAGACCATCTACTTTTGTGTGTTTGGAGGTAGATAAAACTTGACTGTTGGGTTTATCTATATTGGTTATTTTGATTTTTGTGAAATATACTTCATGGTAGCTGACCCCACTTATGGGACTAAGGCTTTGATTGTACTTACACAGGTAGCATCGTTGTTAGCATTGGATGGCTTGTATATGACTATTGGTTTAGCGGTAAAGGTTTGTCTCACAATATTGACGTTATGAGATCAAAATAAGAGGCCTTTGGTAGTGCGTTTCCTTCACATCCTCCTGCTCTCGAGAGGCCTTGTTTGCTAATTCAATCCAAGTATTTTGCATGATCTTTTGGTCCAATGGAATATATATCCTTAATAAAGTCATATTTTTCTAAAAAATTCACACTTAACAGTCAATAAAGCTTCCTTTTGCCTTTTATTCTTTTCCTTGCTGCGCTTGTGATGTCTGCATTTTATTAAGTAGTAGTCTGCTTACATTTATACTGGATGGTGTATGAAATTTCTTTTTCATATTGCTTTTGTTTTCTGTACCGTTTTGCAAATAATGTTTGGTTTCTGGATGTGGAAGTATTTTTTAACAATATGCTTTCTTTTATGCATGTGTTTAAGACTCTGAGTTCCTGGTAATGTTTTGCAAAGTTATCTTGGCTGTAACATGTGACAGGTCTAATTGTTTGTTTGTCCTGCACACTGGGAACGTCTTTGCGAATGTATTCCAAGAAAACGACGCCTTTATATCGTCACTCTCTTGCTGAATGAATGATTATTTTATTGTGACAGAGAATATTATCTCTGGTTCTAATGACAATCCACGACAGACTGTTTCACGAGTGCAAGAATACATGCTCCACTGACTCAGCACTTTGTCCAGAAAGTTGTTTTTTTCTGTTCACTTCTTGCTATTCATAGATAACTTGTAAATAATTAGCTTAAATTATTCTTTTGGTCCRCCCCTCTACCCCCTTGGACGAAACAAATGGTTTTCTATGCTTAAACTTGACCTTGGAAATTATAGGATTTGAATTTATGTGCTATTACYTTTTCTAATGTATCTTGCTAGCGAACTTTGTAATGGCATAGTCATCCAGATCAAAGTTCTACTCTCCTTTTTCGTACATCCTTCTTATTCCTCTTGTGATGAACTGATGATGGCATTCATACTTTCACTGGACTTTTGCACTGTCTCTACATAGTAATCGATTGAGGGTAAAATTTTAGAACTGCATTTTGTCCCATGAGAATATAATAATGGACACATTTAGACATGATAAAGGGGCACATGAATCCAACTTTGATGGATGTTGGTGAGTTGGTGTGGAGTCATGGTAAGGACATRGACTTGTAAGGTATTGCTACCCATAACTTGGTTGGGAGGTCTGAGCAAAAGAAGGTAAAAGAGGTTTTAGTGTGTCGGGGTAAGGTCAAATCATATCACTATGGTGGGTTTTARTCAAACTAGTATATATATGATGGCGTGGACTGGCAGTGTTTTGWGTCCTGGAATAATGCATGACAGTTACTGATAGGATTTTCAGGTCATTTTTTGGGAAAGCAACCAAAGTAGATCTATTGTTTGCAGCCTTTTGCGGTCTCTCTATTTTGCATTCGGGTTATGTGTTGAAGTGACCAAAGTAGATGAATTGCTTGTAGTCTTTCGTGGTCTCTCCTTTTTGCAATTGGGTTATGTGTTGAATTGATCGTCTAGAAGGTAGTAAGCCATATGGATAAGGATATGGTTACAGTGATCAGATGTGTAGTAGAAACTAGATTTATTTATTTTGCTCCATATTAACCTTTGGCATTGTTACTAATCTAAGTTTGACCTCCTTTTCTTACTAATATATAATATACAAGTAGTTTCTGGTAAATTTCGTATATTTATTGGCGTAAAAGTGAAAGTGGTGCAACTTATTTAAAACTGAGGGAGCAACGCATTAATATTGTAAGTGAATGTGGAGATGGCATCYCAAATAAGATAATCTTGTATTGTGAATTTGTGATACAATTGATGTTTTAGACTAGAAAATATATGAGGCATGAAGGAAGTGTGTTCAATTGACTATGATGCTTCAAGCGTTGTCTATCTGCCCTATGTGCACATTTTAAGTGTTTGCCTGGTTACATTGCTTACTGAGTGAGTTAATAATTATTTGGTGCTGGGAKTTGTGAAGTTCTCCGTGTTAGAAAAATAGAGACCACGTATGTCTTGTGTTAGGGTATTGGACCATGRTTTCTATGTTTCTTCTTTCTTACGGGAAMTAARGAGGTTGAAGTCGAGGTTATGCATGATTTAGGGCAACCAAAGGAGGATGTGGAGGCTAATTCTTACCTGATATATTGTCCAACAACTTAGGTAAGTAATCCATAGGTAGGCAAGTTAATGCACTAAAGTTTTCGTTTTAAAGGTGTGTCTTTCCACCTGAACACTTTAATATGTTATGAGACCTCATCCAACTATGATCTAAATGATTTTGAGTTTACTTTTTTAAGGTGAAGATTATTGCACCCTAAAGAAGGTTGTTCTTAAAAGGGAGCATTATTTCTTCGGATGATCTGGCTTATCTTGGAAGTGAGTGAGAAAATTACCAAGTCCCTAGTACAACTGTGTCCTCTACTCTATGATATTGGCTGTTTTATTTTTTAAGGCCAAAAGTTGTTATGACCTCTAATGAGCTATTTTTTAGCTTTTGAATTTTTTGTATTAGATATATATATGGACCATAAGGCTAGTTATTTATTATACATATCCCCATTTTGATTGATTTATGCATTCTCTATATTGAATTCTGTCTTAGTCGGACCTCCAAATCATTTTGGGATTAAAGAGTTTACCCAAAGGGACTAAATCATAGCTTATGGGAGCATGTGTCTCTATGGTCATCTCCATACGTGAACTCTTTACCAGTCAATCTTGGTGTATGGTATGGGTGAACATACAACCTTTTTGGTTTCCCATTGTACTGTGGTTGAGATGTCGTATTGGAACAGGGAAGATACCTGAGAATACGGGACTGGTGTACTTTCAACCTTGAGCATACCACTTCCGCAAGGAATGATTAATTATATTATATCATGATAACTGTGCTGTGATGATGTTTTTATTTTGATAAATTAAATCTACTTTAAGATTGCTTTCTGTCTAGTGATTCTAACTCAACCTGATTGTAGTTTGTTTAAAGAAATCTTTATTGTTTCTTTTATATTGTCTGTTCATCTTTGCTTAACATGATGATGTTCTGTTTTAACATTATTGAACACGCAGAAGAAGTTTATTTCTTTTTTTTTTTAATATATTATATTTTTGTTGTTAATTTCATTTTCTTTTATTATTAAATACAAGTGTGTGACAGGGTAAACCAATTCTCTTGCTTCAACTGCTGAAGAATGGCTGTGAGCTCATGTAAGTCTATTTAAGCTCCCCTTTTTTTCGTCAGGTTGTTATGACAAGTGCATTAGAAGGCAATGTCACGCTCAGTTTCTTTTTAGGGCTGGACTATGGACAATGGATGCGGTGAGTAGTTATTAAAATTTAATGTTTTTATTTTTATCTTTCTAATGATCATACTGTTTGTTATATAATGTAGTTGGTAACCGAAGGGAGACATCTTACTGATGTTGTGATTACTATGCATTAAGGAAAACGAGCAAGGGACCAAATTCACTTTTTTTGCTTTACATTGGTACCGGGAGGAAATATAGACCTTATTAAGTTATTGAAGAGCTTTAGAGGCTTGGTTTATTATTAGAGGAATTTTTTTCAATTTAGTCTGATTTTTTGTTCAACCTCGTGATGTCTGTCAATGTGTAATCAAAAGTGGAAGCTAATATCCTGTAAGTTATATTAACTCAAAATTGATTATCCTCATTTTCACCGGGATCTGTGGCATTTTATGGTAATTATAATGGGATGAATTCGTCGGCGTTGTTTTGAATCTCAAATGTGTTTAGATATTATATATCTAAATTGTGTGTTTCTGGTTAGTGTGCTGGGGATTGTGGTGTGAGGAATTATGGTTGAAGCTAAGGACTGGCGGAAGATGTAAGAAAAGTCTCTTTCTAGCCGATATGAGAGCTGGATCCATACAGTACATGGTTGTTAAGGTATTTATGTGATAGAGTGTGCCATCTTTGAACTATTGACCAATATATTTGGAAACAGATCCCGTGCCCTGATATAAGGCCTAGGCACCCTAAACTGAATAATAGGTTTACTCTGATAGAGAAATGCTAAGGTAATATTTATAACCGACTTTTTCTTGAAATTACTCATGTGGTATCCTATTGAGCCCTGTATAAATATCCTAAAAGCTCTAATTTTTTGGCTAGGGGAGTTAAATGCTGAAGACAGCCCAGCTGTGGAGTCAGAAAGCTTATGAATTGATCTTCTCTTTCAAGGTAACTTGTGCTCTTTGATAAAGTAATAACTCAATGCCCTGCATTCTTAGTAAAAAATGTTCATACCCCCATCCCCACACACACACCCAAAAAAGAAAAAAAGAAACACCACAAAATGAGATTCATGGAACCGAAATAGCTTTCATTTGCTTGTTCAAGATGGCTGATTGGAGAACCTGCCTAAACCAAACTCTGCCTTTCTCCCAATTCTTATAGAGAGATGAGAAGTGGCTAAAAGGTTGTTCGTCGCTAAGGTGTGTGCCTGTTACTTGCTTGGTCTTCTTTGCTTACTTGGCATTGCAGGTGTATTACTTGGCAGTGCATTTGGTTCTTCTCCTCCTTAATTCTAGTGTTTGCCTTGAATTAGGATATTTTTTGAATTTATAGTATTAAACTTTATCTTGTAAATGAACAACTGGAGTGCATGAAAGATTTCACTGAATGACTTGAGCTAACTCTAACACCTTGTAAAGTTTGGGAGTTGAGAGGTGTAGTAGCCGATAATTTATGCATTACATAGATTTATTTTAATAGTTTCTCTATACATGTATCATTTGATTTCTTACCAGAAAACTCAAATGAGAGATGGACTTTCCTTCTGCTCCTTTGTAGTTTGTACTTTTTTTAGAAGAGTTATTGACAATTTAAAAAAATTAACAAACTAACTGTAGGTTACGGCTCATCATGAGCCATAATGGTAATGGAATTCTGGGTTGGGTTTGTTGATTATTTCAATTCAATGTCAAATGACAAACGAATTCAGTTGCCTTCATTGTTGCTTCCTGAGTAGCAATTGGCAGACTCGGTACTATTAGGGTCAGGTGGCTCTAGGACTGCATGATTCATGTGTATGGATCTGATCGGTCAGGCTTTACTTATAAGAGCCACGATCTTTTCTCGGGCCCTATGCTAGGAACAGTTGACTTAAATCTGTCAATTTAACAAGTTGTTTCTTTAACATTATTGACTGAGAATGTCTTGTGTTATTTTCCAAGTTGAAACTGTAGAAAGCAAAGCAATCAAACCCTACTCATTTGAATTTCCTTTCTTCAGCTAATCTAATCCGAATCACAGTAGAGCCAAATTCAATATGAGACTTGTGAAATTTAAGATCCAACATGAACTAAGGTCAATTTTTTTTGTGTCATGTCCGATCGACTATCGAAAGTCTTAATTTGCTATTGAGATGATAATCAAAGATAATCTGAAGAGTGTGATGTCCTTGATGATTAAGTTTTATCCCATTCATAAAACTTCCTATTCCACTGGACATGAACAGTTACCGATATTCTCATGTAAAATTCTCTTTTAAGAGCATTTTTAGTGTGCGTTGTGTCTGCCCAAGTGATTGTGTTTGCATCTTGTCCATTTTGATTCCAGGGAAGTAAATCTGTGGAGATTTTCAAGCATAGGAAGATTAAGCACTGCCCCTTACCCTTTTCATATGGTGCCTTTTTTGGAAGCATGTTTTGCAGAAGAAATCTAACTTATGCCTGGAATAGATMTTACTTTGTCATCATTGTAACAGWGGTCTTCTTTCAGTTAATAATGTTAATTCTTTGTGTATGTGTAGATGTGGCTTGACAAGGTAAATAAGTGTGTTCAAGAGACGAGACCTGCTTCAATTGATATTGATTTCCTTCGCCAATTAAAAGCAGAGGTATGGTCACCCTTGTTATTTCCTCTGTGTCTTAGTCTAAATTTTTTTCTAATGTTTTTTTCACTTTTTATCGCATAGATGGTGGTGTTTCAATTACAATTACCAGAAAATGAAATGCTGTTGGAGTTGATTGGTCAAGCCGAATTCTGTCAGTCTCGGTGCAGTGAGATGCTGAAAGGCACAATTACTTTGGAGGTCMGTTATGAAACTTTTTTACGATGAAAATATGAACACTGTTTCTCACAAACTTTTCTTTATGTATATTATTCTTCTGCCTGTTTTTTTGGATTGATTCCTTTACTGCAGAACTAAATTCCTGGCCTAGTTTTGTTGATGGTTTCCTCTACTGATATTGGTAAAGTGTTCCCTTTGCAGAAACTTGAGTTGCTTATTCATGAGTTTGGGGCTCATGTTGTTGAKATCCCAGAGTTAAAGCTATTACAACACTTTCATCGTGATACCATTACATGGCGCTCTCGTTTTAACAATGTATTACTACATGCTAATGAACGGGAAGACCAAGAAAATGTTGTAGAAGAATTGAGATGCATTCAGAAAGACGGATCAGAATTGAGAGTTCAAGGTTTGCATTCCTGACATTGACACAATAGAGTAATTTCTTCCTAAAAGTCTCTGTATTACGTTGTTCTTGGACTACCAGTACTGCTGAATTAGCTATATTTTCAACATATGTAATACTCTGACATTTGTTTTTTTGTTTTTTTAAATAAAGTGATGAGCGTGGCTCTTGTTGAGACTGAATGAAGGAAGCATGTTGCAGAGAAGAAAGCACTGAAGGTATATTGAGATTGAGATGGTTGTAATTATCTCAATATAGCATTTGCCATTATACAGTGATCAGCATGTAGAAAAGGGAGTCTTTTCTCTATGGAGTTCTTTAAACTTATAATCAAAGTTCAATCTTGTACTTTTAAGTTGTTGAATTCTGAGGATTTTTTTTATGCTATTATGTGCTTTGAAATTTGATGTAATGATGGTGATATGCAGGTCCGTGAAATATAAAAAGAACATTGATTTGTTTCAACAAGTGCTGTCTGAGAGGCCGCTGTGTAAGATCTCTTGATCTTAACCGATGCCTCTTATAGGGATGCTTTCAATTTCTTTTTTTTCTCCTTTGTCTTTTTTAATTATTTAAACAAAAAAATATTTTTTAAATTGTTTGTCCAGTTTGTTTCCTTTTGTATGCTTTAACTTATAATGTTGTACTTTTGTTTTTACCCTCTGTCAGATTACATGTGGAAGTGAAGGAGCTGTTTGTTTCCTTTCTAAATGCTTGCATCCGCCTTTCCTTGGGAACAAAGAGCAATTTAGGTTTTAACTATTGATCAAAGTTGGAGGACTTTGAGGATTGCTATAAGGTTCATAATTCCCGTATTTTTGCTTTTTATATGTGAGAGTATTTCATGAATTGAATGGTTTTATTTTTGATATCTCAGACCTCTGAGACATATACCGTGATCCTAACCTTCTCTATCCTGCTGTCAAAGATGCTGTATCACAGCTAGTATCCTGGCTGGGAGATAAAAAAGCCTTTCTATACAGACGTCTGCTCTAATTACACCTGGTTCAGAAGATGCACTAAAATATTTGAACGATTTTGAAAGGTTAGTATCTTTTGTCTTTCTGGCAGTGTACTCCACAGTTATATTTGTTTATAAGCTAATGCTTGGTCACCACATATTCAGGAGCTGGTGTCTCAGTCAAAAGTTTTTTTGAAAGTAAAGGTTAGCAGAAAAAGAGTTGATTAAACTACTTTGAAACAAAGTGTGAGGAATGGAGATGCTGTGCTTTGTTCTTCTTTAAGGATGTTGGAGAATTCTAAATAAAGGATGTTTTTAACAGACCACAAGTGATATTATTTTGACATTGAGCAACTAGAACCAAAGTTGTAAGTGTTGCCAATGACTGGTCACCTCTCTGGATTTGCCTTTCCTGAAATTTCTATACTCTGGAACTCAGCTTCATCCCTGAAATGGTGCTCTAAGGCTCTCACATTCCGCTTTGAATCTCCTTCACTTGAGGTAACCATAAATTTAACTTTGTTTTGCGTTGTTTTGTGTGTAAAATAGGCTTTACTTTGTTTATGTTAGTATTGTATTGTATTTTTTAAGCTTTCAAACAACATACTTGTGTTCATACAAGATCCTAGATTCCACGTGTGTCTTATACATCTTATATGCGCTTTTCATTTTACTCTTAACTCCATATTTCCCTTTCAATATCCATATCAGGCATAATGCATATTTGAATTTCATGCTTTTGAAACTAAATGTTAGTACGTTTGTTTGTATTTGATTGTCAGTTTTGTGTATGGAGTTTGCGTTAAAATGGTAATTGACATAAAAGCACCATAATCAACCATGCAGGATGTTGCTAGCTTGATTAAAGATGAAAGACTATCCGCTGGAGAACCCTGGTTCTTTGTCTTCACCTCTTTAATTGAGCGAGTTTCCTGCTAAGATGGCCTCTGAAGTGTATCTGATTCAAGCAATGACGAGTATAACAAAATCACTTGAATGATGGCTGAGATATCTAATGAAATTCACAGGTAGTTTATATATATATTTTTGAGATGGGTTTGATACCATTGTAATACATAAAAATTCAAATTCCTTCATCATTGTGTATATTTGTTTGTACAATGTGTCCATAATGATTATTGTTATGCTTTGGTATGTCAGGATAATCTAGTCTCCTTTCCTGCAATGATTGGCCCAACTTGAGCAATGCTATTAAAAAGCACAGGCGAGTCTTTGTTCCCACGTCATCTATTGGTTCTATTCTTTTTTCTTTTTTTAATATTATATTTTTTAATTCTTTCCCATTTGAACTATCGTTGATGTAAACTTTCTTTCTCTGTGCTTAACAGCGGTGGTACTTTTTTCTCGTTGAAGTTAAGTTGCTACTTTCTTATTTGCTTAAAGTATGGCAAGTATCTGTCCTCTAGCTTATTTTCTTCTTTTGTTGGGATTTTATTATGGTGTCATGTAAATAAAGTTGAAATTTGTTATTTAAGGGTAGTTTATCATTTTATCCGATTAATTGTCAAAAGGGCGAAAAAGAAGAAGAATTGGATATAGTTGTGGGATTATTTTGAAATATCTAAACAAATGGGATTGTTTTTCAGTAGGTCATGTAAAGTGTGGATTAACACGTACGTTGTGTATTGGGAAGCTTCAATTTTAGTGCAAATATGTTATTTAATTTTTATAAAAAAGAAACAAAGGAAGCATTTGTTTCTAGTGTCGTTATGGATTATTGTTGTTTCATGTGAAGTATTATCACCAGTTCAATGCTAGTGGCTCTAGGCTTAGAAGTGGCTTGTAGTAAAGTTTTTGAAGTTCTGATGTTTTTTCATATTCCTACATAAACAATTGATGCTGACCAATTTGGACTTGATCTCCATTAACGATTATGTTGTCACTGTTTGGTAATAGGTTGTGAAGGAAAGGGTGCGAGATTCTTCGGGATGATTCTACTAGGCGGTTTGGTCCTCATTGTTACAACTTAAGGTGAACAATGCTAATGCTGCATAAATTCGATTATAATGATGTGTTGCTACGTACTCGTCCAGAGATCCTTTCATCAACTTTGTCAGTGCAGACACTGCATTTCTGATAGTAACGTTACTATGCCTTTGAGGTTTAATTGACTGGTACTTTCTTATAAGAAAAATTTAAGATATTCCTTTTTTTTTTTTGGTTAAAGAAGACTGAAATTATAAGATGTTCCGGAAAGTCTAATTTTGTCAAGTTATTCTTGCCATTATTTAATTTTTGTATATACCAAGCTTTTTTTTTTTTTTTTTTTTTCATGTACCTTGAGTACTTCGTATAATCGTATATTATTCTAATTATTGTACATGGTGCTTTTGCCTTTTGCAATATGCTAAGCAAAAGTAAATTTATTGATGTAAAATAGATGACCATATGGCAGCTGAATGATTAGAGTTACTGGCTTACTGCTGCAATGCTCAAGTTAGGAATCTGTTGTTACCTGTCCTATATTGGAAATGTCTTTATGTTTTCAGTGTAAAATCATTTTCCATTAATCTTATTATACTTTTTTGGGTTGAAGCATTGCAGTCTTGTGGTGTACCAATGGTTTCAAAGTCTCAGCTCGATGTTCATAACTTAGATACTTCACATTTAAATTTATGTGAATCAAAAAATTTGTCTTTAAATGATTCCTTGTTGGCTTCTGAGTTCATTTGTTATTCCTTTTAAGTATGAAATAGAGCAACCAAGTCACCACCCAATATATAACTCATTCTTTAAGGATAGTCAAAATTAGTTCTTGTTTAAGTTTTGAAGTCTTGAATGATACTCTTTTCATTGTATGAAATGTAAATTAAGTAGAAACTTCTGTTTTCTCTGCATGGTATAACTTATAGCTTGCTTATTCCATGCATAGTGCTTATCTTCTGCATAATGATATTTGGAAACTTGTACTAATGTGTTCACATTATCTTGATACCTGTGTCAGGAACTTGGAAAGAATTCTTTTAACTGTGCGGAGCTAGACATGATCATGTCCGAGTTTGAAACTATAAGAATTTGGAAACAGCGAGGAGAAGTGGTCGTTGGCTGTTCYGCTGGTGATGTGACAACTTTTTTAAGTTCCCTTTTAAAGGTTGTGACAGTGCTTCAGAAACACCTGAYCCCCCTCAATAATGGWTTTATATATTTATTTTTGAAAGTAAATATTCTTGATGGCTACTATTTTTTTCCTGACTCCTTTTCTTTTGCAAAATTAATTAATTTGTCCAGATCAAACAGTCATTACACAGATCTCTGTATATTTATGAGAAGTCGAGATGCTGGAAAGTTAGATATTTTTGCAGTGGATGCTCCAGTAATTGTGATGATCAAGAGTTTGTCCCTTGTTCGACATGTAAGGATTGGTAAGAATCTACATTGATGTGTATGGACTTTATGCTAATAAGAGTTATCAAGTATGGTAGAAAGAGGGTTGATCAGTTTTATCTTAAGATACTTGAAGTTCTTAAATGATGGAGGTGTCTATCTCCTCCTTCCCTCTCTTCTCTCTCTCTAAATTGAACTTTTGGGTCTTGTGCTTCMACACTCTTTTGCCTGCTATCATTTTCTTTGACTTTTGTACAGTTGTACACTTGTACACCTTCGTAGCGTTTTTTTAAATAATGTTAGGGTGTGAATTTGTGAAGAGTTATGTGGCAGAGTGCATGCATCTTTGTTTATGTTTTACTAAGWACAAATTTTTTCTCTGATGAGCAGCTACCATCTTAGATGTTTGATACCGAAGTCAGTTGTTGGTAACAGTGCAAAAGAATATACTTGCCCATATTGTGTACTAGTTGACAGTGGTTCAATTTGTCGGAGTAAAGACAGCCCTCTGGTAAGCATTTGCATCATAGAATTCCATGGCTTTATATTTAACAGGGGATTGTATTCTTTGAGATGACTGTTATATATGGATACTAATCAGAATATAAAGGGAATAGCTCAGAATTGGAAAGCTGTAGAATTATTATCATGATTTCAAGAAGTTTACTACAAGGTAATGTAATAAATAAGCTGAATGGTTTGGCTGAATATATTGAAGGTCTTCGTGCCTATTGTCAGTGTCCTATCTCCCAAGGGGCATGCAACCGAATCTAACTATCCATGCTGCAACACAATATTTTACCCATTTCTTTCTGCTATTGGATTTAGTGGACTTTGACAGTGTGTCCTTTTTGCAGAGATTGAAGAGAGGATTTATGCAAGAGATTCTTGAACAAGCTATGTCTTGCAGAAGCTGATTGTCAGAAATTGGTGAATCTTCTTTGTCCTATTGACAAATGTCGTTCTGTCTGGAAAACGTTGACAATATGGCTTTGAAGGTATAAAAATCAATCTTATGATTATTTGTGTTGGGTTTTCTTAACATTTTATTTTTTTATGGTAGGCTCTGGATGTGGCTGGGGTGTGTGATTCACTGTTGCTATCCCAAGTTTGATCAGGCACATGCCTCGAAAATTCATGAGAATAAGAGACTTTTAAATTGGTTAGGTTCACACAAAACTGTTAATGCAACGGTCCAGCGCCATCTGAAAGAGGTGTGCTATTATACATGTGTTCGCACATCTGCAGTTGGTTCTTTTCTATCTCATCTTTAGGTGCTAGACAGGATTAATTATTTTTTGCTTTCTCTTTATAAACTTATAAAAAGAGGGCATTTATCTGTTTGAGATACCGTCATTTAGATGACAATATTATCGGCATCTCAATTGTATGAAGTATTGGAGACGCATGGAATAGAAACTTTTATCGCTAAAATACTTGAAATCAGAACTTATCGGAAATATTCTCGATGATATGCAGTCTTAATGTTCTTTATTCCTTGTCAGGTCTGCTATTAATGTAGTCCAGCAGGAAGATTATTCTGGCAGTTGCTCATTGAGATGAAGCAAGCTGGAACACAATGGGCAGAAAGATCAAAGAAGGTCGTCAATTGATTTTGGTAATTCATACCTTAAAATTGCAGCTTCCTGTTTGACACTGATGATAATGCAGGTTGCAATGATAGTGGGATTTAGACTGGATAATATTGAGCTCATTACGAAGGTGAAAGTTGCCTATCCACTTTGAGAAGGAGCTTAAGGTTGTTTTTGGTCGAGAAAGCTTTTCAGTGTGTAAAATGCTCCTATTGGTACCTTGTGCGAAGTTTGTTTTTAAATGTATTTGTACTTTATCAGTTAGTTGGCAAGAGAAGCGTCTATTGACATTTGTCAACTTTATCAAGAGGTCCATGATCGCTTGTGATGAATGTGACGAATGGGTATCATTTTGATTGTGTCAATGTGGTGTCCGCCACCAAGACATCTACATCTGTCAGTTGTAACCTCAGATGGAGGGGTGAACTATGTCTCATCTGTCAAACAAGGAGGTAACTCAATTCCATGTCTTACTTTTCTGTTTTTTTTTTTTTTTTTTGTGGGTTGGCGACACTTTCGTGTTGTTGATTTTGAATTATAAAAAATTATAATTGTGGAAGTTAGTATTTTGTGTGTATTACTCCAGCATCCATTACTCATAAGACAGTTTCTAATAATTTTCCTGTCTGATCTGTATTGTCATTGTTGGGGTGCTTGTATGTGAGAATTGAGGAATAGTTCGGTGATCGTCTGTTTTCTACATTTGCAAAGGAAATCTACTAGTAGTAATCTACCAGACATGTCCATATTGTAGCTCATATAGTTGCAATGCAGCTAATTCTATATTAACACGGTGTCATGCACATCTCTGGAAATGCATTCCATCTTTTGTTCCTATCCTCATTGGCAAAGTTTGATGGAGTTTGATTATATTTGCAATATATCTATTTCCCACCTTAAATCATGGGTCCACATTTAACTCACACGTTAGGATATCTGACAGATCGCATAGCCATAAGATAGTGGCCCAGACGCACTTCTCCTAGCGTATTGAGTCGAAGGTGGAGCGTTCGAAGAACGGGCAAAACCTTCAATAAAAGCGCAAAGTCATTATAAGCGCTAAATTAGGAAGAGTTGTTGTGTCAGTGGACGATAAGATTGTGTGAGAAAATAAGAAACCATTTCAGACAACGGTCAAGAAAGGCCAGTTAGAAAGCCTCTCCCATTCTCTGTTACATGCTAGAGTCTTTTATTCGCAAATGAGGTATAGACTTCATAGTCTAATTTTCAGTATCATTATTCATCCCCAGATGCAGTAATGTCATGGTGATCATGTCAAGTAATAAGAGGTGAGAAGCATCTAGCTTTATTCCTATTCATGATCACTAATTACCACAATTTTCTTAATTCGAAAAAATCAAATCTTGAATTGCCAACAGATGAACAGACCCATAGCAGTTACCGAATCCGTAAACCTTAGTAGATTGATGGAGTTTAGAAATTGCTTGACTGTTACAGACTGGCTGATGAGAACAGTTTGCACATATAAAGAGGTTTCCAAGTTAAATTACACTTAATTTTGTGCAAAGAACTCTAGTTATATTTGCMATGTTGTATTTTTTTCTTTTGGTTTCATGCACTTGCCCTGATATATTTCGTGATAATGCCAAACATTGGCTCAATAGTCTCCTTTCATAGTTTCATGATCATCCTCATTCTCTTCATGTGACTAATTCTATCTCATTTGTACCTGGCCCTATTCATTGGACATAATTTTATGATCGTGATCTTTCAGTTCAGTTTAATTCATTAGTACTACTAAGTTCGGTTCATTTAAGTTTAATTAAAGTCAAGTTTGATTCAGTTCAAAGAAATACAGCGTTACTCTCTCTTATGTTTTCCTCGTATACGTGTAGAGTGACTTAATTGTGTCCGTTTTTAAATTTAAAACGGAAGTACTTGTAAAAAATGGGGACTTGAGGGGTTGAGGAGGAGTGACAAAAAAAAACTGGAAAAAGTACCTAGCTAGTGCAAACGACGGCGTACCATAAGGAAAAGCATATCTCGTACAGTAAGTAGGAAAACTAAAAAAGAAAAAAAAACCAACATTGAAAAGTGACAAACTTTGAACTGGACTCTTTTGGTGACATCACATCCTTTTTCTTCTTTAAGTTATTTCTCCAACTATCTCTTTAACAAATCTTATAAAAACTAAGCCCAACCCAACACAACACAACATCCAATGTTTGAATCTTGCTGTTTTCATTCTCTTTCAAGGACCACCCCACCATCACTCTTCCACCAAAAACCATTTTCTCTCTCCTATACTACTAGTCACATTGTGACAACTTATTTGGCATTCATTGTTTTTTTCAATTAAACAAAGCAGTTCATTGTATCACCATTTTAGCAATGGTTAGAAATTCGAAGTAGGTCATTTTGCTTTTCCTCAACTAAGAAATTTGAGTTCGATGATTTTTCATTTTACAATTTCTTTCATTTATTTCCTTTTCTTCTTAAGGGTTTAGATTCTAATTTAGAAGTACTTTCAACCTAAAGTCATAATTTCTGATTTCCAATTTTAAAAAGTCATATAAATTTATTTTCATCAATTAATAAACAATATATTTTTTTTTTTTTGTCAAAATGACCCTGTATTGACCTATAAGATACTCATCCCACAGACCCACAACCAAAAAAAAGGGTCACCTTTAATTCAAACAAAAGCTCAAATCTCTATATTTTTTTTTCTTTTTCATTATATTTTCCCTTTTTCTTTTTTGTTTGACACACTCACACTCTCTTTCCTTTCTTTGAACTCCCTTTCACTCTCCTCCCTCTCAAACTACTACTGACATATTTTTCTTCCCTTAATTCAAATCTAGGGTTTTCATTTTTCCCCTTGTTTTTTCCCCTTTTGTTTTTYCTGCTTCATGAGTTCTGAATTGAAGAAGGGTTGGCGAAATTTTAAAAAAGTTTGAATCTTTTTAGGTGTCCGAAGAAATCTGCTGCTGCTAAGTGAACTAACAAGACTGGTTAAGTTCAAGGTTTCAATCTTTAAGATCTGGGGTTCATCTTTTTGTGTGATAAAAACCCTAGTTCAACTCTGGTTCTCAAGATTTTTCAGTGTTTCAACTTCTGAGTTGGTTATAACTCTTGCTTTTTTAAGCAATTGAGGTTTTTTCTGCATCAAAAAAGAGAGGAGTTGGTGTCTGCGTGATTAATTGTGTAGGGTTTTCACTTCTGTGAATGAAACCCTTTGAAAACCCTAARCTTGAAGCAATAGCCCTAAAGATTCAAACTTTGTTGCAATTTGAGCATCTGGGTTAGTCATAATCAGGGGTTTKTTGAATCTTTAGGGAAAATTTAGAATAAAAAGGAGAAGTGATTTTCTGTGAATAGTTAGGTGAAGTAAATGTATGGATGGGAGAGAAGGCATGGCATTGCAAGGTTCAACTCCTTACTATCTGCATAGA
>SNQN01004385.1:0-20224 GCA_008642245.1 Bassia scoparia
AATAGACAATAGGAATGGAACTTAAGAGAGTACAACAAACCGGAATGCGAAATACATTGTTCTTGGTGATGGCAGAAACAGAAATAACATTATTGAGTTCTAATTAAACAAATGGTAACATTTCAAAATATTCAACTCCTAAAGCTAACGCAGCAACTCTTGCTCCCATTGCTCATTCTCAGTTCCAGTCTACGACCTTGCTCAACGCTTCTACTTCTTTTTGGGACCCTGCACATTACAAGTAATGTGAGATCACAAAGCAGTATCAAATACCCATCAGCAAGCCAGCAAGTAGTATAATAATATTCAATAACATATATACCTGATGAGATGAACATCATTTCTTCTTTTTCCAATATGACAGAGGGCAGTTCCTCTTCCAATGACCAATCTTGTGCAAGTGGTAGCACTCATTTAGTGCGGCTACTTTAGCTTTTGGAGTGGCTTTGGTTTGGAAGAGTCTATTAGTGGCAACAGCATTGCCCTTACCCTTCCATTTAGGAGCCCCTTCTTCTTGAGGCTTCTTATCCTGGCTGACCATTTGGCACATTTTCGGTGCAAGTTCAGTAGGTAAGCTCCTTTCAGCCTGAACAAGCATGCCATAACTCTGGCAAGGTATGCTTCCCTCCTTGTATAAAAAATTCAAACGGAAAGCTTGAAAAGTTTCTGGCAAGGATTAATACAATATCAGTTGCCAACTCTTTGGGATAGGGAAAACCTAATTCCTCCATGATTTGGAAATGTCAAATCATGGCGAACACATGGGGTCCGACGGGTTTTCCTTTGCCCAGTTGGCATTTCGGAAGCTTGCAATTAAGCTTCAAATATCTCTAATCGAGCATTCTTTTCAAACATTGTTCGAACTGCTGATTATTAGTGTAGGATCCTGATTTTTGAAACGTTTTTGAAAATCATGTTCCATGGAAGCACAGCATCAGACATGTTACTTGCATAGAATTTTGCCTCGAGAGTTTGTCGAGCCTTCTTTCAACAGCAGTTGCGTTTCTGGCAGGCGGTTTCAGGGATGGAGTGTAAAGAACATTTCCCTTCCTTCAGCTTTGAGAAGCAATTCTCACAGCCTTCTCCATTCGAGGAAGTTGTTTGCATTCAATTTATCCTTTTCAAGACGCAGCGTAAATTAAAAGCAGAAGTGTTGTTGTTGTTGGTCGAACTAGACATGATTTCTACAATATGTAATAAAGAAAAATTAATAAGTTTATCATAAACAATCTAACAATTTATTAAAATTTGGAATCCTATTTGAATAACATAAACCAATATCTCTCCCACTATAATAAACGGAGACTTTGGCCCTGCGTTTAACAATAGTAGTTAAGGTAAGTAAACGATTTATTAATTATAACTCATTATAATTTCTTGGTAGATAGATTAACAACTCTTTGTTCATCCTATCTCTTAGTTCAAACCAAAACTTTTGTCTTTTGTTGATTTAGTTGAGTCTCAAACCAAATTAATGTAATTTTCAAAAAACCTACCATATCCCAAGAATTATGAGCAATACCTTCGCTTTGGCAGACACCTATTATCATTACTCAAGGCTTATAGGTGTTGTTTGGGAAAACAATTGAACTCAATTTATTATTGGGGATTTTAAGTTTATTAACTTGGTTAAATTAGTGAACAAATGAACATTTTAACCAAAATAACTTATGCAAGCAATATTAATAAATGCTCAACGCTTAATAAAAGCATGAAAAACAATGATCTAGTAGGCCATATAATCTAAAAAAGTTTCTAATCTTCATGAAGCATCCTTGAATTCTCATTTGATTCATTTCCTTGAAACTCCTTTCAACTTGATTATTTGATTTGAATGAAAATAAAAGAAAATAAATACAAATTTATATTACATTCAAAATTAACGATACGCAGATCGTATTTAAATTACATTCAACCAAACGATTCGCAGATCGTATTTCTATCCTAATTTTTGGGCATACTAGTCATTACATTAAAGAATAATATATAAATATTATAAATGACACAAGATATGCAATATATCAAAATATAAATGACACATAAAATATTCTTTATCATTAGTCAAACAATAAAAGAAAATTTTCATTATTTTAATTCAATTAAGACTCAAAAGGCAATTAATCTAATTAATTATAATTTGCACATAAATTTGAATATATATAGTATATATATATATATATATAGTATATATATATATATATATATAATATATATATATATATATATATATATTATATATGATTTTTTTTTTTATTAATGAATGAGCTGAGCTGGTCAGAACGCGCTGGCCAACCCAGCCGCACGCAACACAGTAGCAGCCCGCAGGCAGCACAACCCGTAGCCCAGCCGGCCAGCACGCAATACAGTAGCAACCCAGCAGGCAGCACAACCGTAGCCCAGTAGCAGCCCACTCTTCGGGCCTGCTCACTCTGTTTCTCGCATGAACAGAGGCAGCAGCTGCACAGCCTGTACCTCAATGGAGCAGCTGCTCTAGCCACCCCAGCCAGCCACGGCACTAAGCCGCCGCAACCCCTTGCAACCATCGATACATGGCCAGCAACCCAGGTTGTCGCAACTTTTGCGAAGGTATTTCGACAATTTCGAAATACAATCTGGTATGTCGAACAATTCGAACACCAATTTTCGTGGCTTTTCATGCTAATTCGTTAAGAAAATCGAGCAAAAACTTATTTTTTCGCATCAAAAATCAATCTAATTGAAGATTTAACGATTAAATCCAATTGGGAAAAATTTAGGGTTTTTAATTTTTGAATCAAACTCTTTGATTTCTAACCAAAACACAATTGAACCACGATTTTGCAATCAAAACAAACAATCAAAGCCTCAAACAATTTTGAAAGATTTTTGTTGCAAAAATTCGAATTTCTCCCCTGCTTTTGTTCGAACTCTTCGAACAATTACCCTTTTTTTTTGTTAAATAAAGGAATTTCCGAAAATTCATGACAATTAAAATCAGATTTTAATTATGTCAAAAACTCAAAAAAAAAAAAATTATAATTCAACCATTAAAATCAAATTTTAATTGTGCAAATTTACCAATTATATGAGTCCTCCCTAATTGAATCAAAAATAATGAAAATCACATATAAATTATAATCATATGAATCTTATGAATTAGGCTAAACTGATACCACTGTAGGATTTTATAGATGCGAATTTAGCGGAATTTCAGGAAACGATTTCCTAACATCTATCTCAGGATCATATTCACAATCAAACATATGAATTATAATATAAGTGGATTAGAATATACAACCTTTGTAGCGTGAAATCCACAAGTATTGCGAAAAGATAATCTCGAGAGTCCAAATGTTGCTCTCTACTTAGTCACAGAATCAATTGAACCCAACGTTTGCTAGAACGGAAGAGATGAATCTTTGCTTTTACTGGTTTCCAATTAGAGAGAATGAGGAGAGAGTTTGAATTATTTTGAATACTGTAAAACAAAACTACGTTATTATCTCTTTTACTGATATTATATCTTATATAATATATCAGTAATCTAGGTCAAAGAATCTGATTCTTTTGTAAACCTAATTGGATACTTACTCAACTTTTATGGCCTGTGTAATATATTGTTCAACTGATTCTTTTGTGTGACCTTATAGGATTAATTATATTAGTGTTGTCAATTAATATGGACCACAATTATATTTATTCTCTAGCAAGTAAATATTAATTACTAATAATAATTAACTTTATATCTTCTATAAATATCTATATTATATTTATTTAGTAATTGTCGGAAATGTCTAAGGACATATTCTTCATAGGTCATTTCAATGGAACATTTCCTTGGCTAAATATATATATATATATATATATATATATATATTATATATAATATATATATATATTATATATAATATATTAATATATATATATATATATATATATATATATATATATATATATATTATTATGTATTTAGAAAAATGACAATTAGCACTCATCATAGGATTCATAGGTAGATTGATTTTAAAAAAAATAGAATAATAATGCTGGCGGAACTTAAAAAATAGCAATTAGAATAATATGGTTTATTAGTGTTTAAGTTCTTTATTGTGTAACAATGAACATTTATCAACTTAACGCACAATATCATGTAACATAAAAAAATTTAATATTAATTAATTAAACAAATACAGTTAGTCGACCGTTGTTCTCATCTATTTTTTTAAACTTAGAAAACATTTATCACTCGTAGACGATTTCTTGTCAAAAGAAAACCGCTCTAGTATAATGGGTATGTTTGGAAAAACTAGCGGTAGAGGTGGCTGTTAGCGTAGAGGTAGATGTCAGTGTAACGGATAGATGTAGCTGTCGACTAGTAGCGGTTGAAGTTGATTATAATTTGTTAGTGTTTGGCAAAATAAGTTGCGGTTGAAGTAGTGTATTATTAAAAATGTTATAATTATAGGGTTAAATTGTAGCGTTTGAGAAAAGCTACTTCGGAAAGCTACCATTAGTAGCTTTTGCAAATCTACCTCAAACGCTACAAGCTACCATGACGCTACTCATCAAACACTGCTATTTAGATTGAATAGAGTTTTGACTTGGTCAAAACTCTAAAAGCTACCCCATAAGCTACAACAAACACACCCATTATTGGGTGGTGGCTCATGTAGTTACTTATTTATGTTTGAAGATGTGATCTTTGAATTGTACTGTATGCATGGAAAATAAAAGGATTTGGTATGTGCATCGTATTTTGCTTTTAGAAGAGCAGACCAATATATTGGACGTAACTTTGTTCAGTTCAACAAAAATCAATTAATCAAAACGGGATCTAAGTTTGTTCTTTTAAATATATATTGGGCTATATTTTTTAGATTTAGAGCGTCATAAGGGAGGGAATAAGAATCGATCTCAAATTGATTGGAAAATTTTTACCAACTAAATTATCCCTCAATCTTATTAGAAGAGTAAACCCATTAATGAAGGTTCATTTTGGACTTATTTACCGTTCAACTCTATCGAGTTTAYTTTAWCCTAGACTTGCATCCTATCCTAGACTTATTTACACCTTAACTTAGAGTTTAGTTTAATATTAATTCAATTRAGTTAATGTTTATCTAATTCAATTTGATAAATTAAATAGAGTTTAGTCATTGTACAAACAAAAATTTTGACGGCTAACTATCTTTATTAATGAATTATTGCAATCACACTGCATGATTATGGTAACAATCTTATGACTTAGTTGCACTTTGACCAAATTTTAACATCCGATTGCTAACTTGAATCTCTATATCAAATTATCGTCTCATTGAATTTATTTATTTTGAAGTCAAATTACTACTATTTTGACCATTGATTCCATTTATTAGTTAATTATACATTAGAACACTATCATTATATATTTTGGTTGGTGATTTATCCTACAAAAGTTCTTGTATGCATCAGATGCACAATAAATTTATTGTCCATCAAGCATATAGTGACCCTTTTAGTTTATATGGTAATCCATTATTCACATTACATCAATATAAAAATAAATAATAAGAGTCACTATATGGATCAAAAGGGTTACTACACTGACCAAAAGAGTCACTCTAATCTGGTCCACAATAAATTTGCTGTGCATCCGATACACCTAAGACTTGCGTTTCATCCAAATTAAATGTTTAGTTACCAAATATATGTGACTTTTTAAAATTTTGCTATAACATGAAATAATTAAAGATAAATATATAGTTTATTAAAATATCTATATCTTATTCTATAACTTGGTTTTTGCTTTAAATGTTGACACTTGGTATCTTCTTATTTGTTAAAATAAAAAACATAAAAAAGGTTCTACATAATTGTTTTGTTTAAAAAAGTTATTTTTTAAAATAAAAAAGTCAAAAATTAAAAGTTTTACATTAAACATTACTGTACATTTAAACACAAAAAAAAAACATTACTGTTCATTTAAAAAAATAAACTGTTACCATTTCTATCAATAATAAATTCTCTCTTGAACACTATATGTTCTTCCCAATCTTATCTTGCTTCACGTTTTCGTTGTTTGTGTCAACAAATTAGACTGTTATTCTAATGATATAATTTCTAATTTTGACAGGAATTTGTATAATTGCATGTTCATCGCAGAGTTCGACGTTTTATCGAGCAAAGATTTGTGGTAAGCACTAATGTTTTAGTTTATTTGAATTGCAAATTGAATACGATATTTTTTGTCAAATTTTCATTGCAATTAAGTGAGAAATCGTTGAAGTATGTTCAATTTCTCAGTGTATAGGTGAAGTCTGTATACAAAAATCAAATTGAATTAATATAAAAAAAATACATCAAACATAAATTTATTTTAGAACAATTTTTGTGTTACAATTAAAGGATCGAATTCGCTTTGTTTGTAGAATTTGATTTGATTATTTACTATTTGAAAATATTATCAATTTTTGCAAAAACTATACTATTCTTCAAGAAAATGTTCATCATGATAGATTTATGGTTACGGTACTTACGGATAGAAGTTCTAACTGAATTCAGTTAGGTTGCTTCCTCAAGAAGCCACTTTTCTTTAACTGGTCAAAGAAAACAGTAATGGCATTTTCGTTACTATTTATTGGGCCTGGCCCAACTTGAGGTGGGCCGGAACACTATACATACATAATGATGGATTGTTATACAACTGTAATGAATGTATTTTCTTAAAAGTTTGTTTTTCTCCATTATTTTTTTCTCATATTTGATTGTTCTCATTTTTCATGTCATCATCTATAACAAAACATTATACTAAAGCAAAAAGTGTCACATTCCACTATCTGGTTAAAAAAAATTGTCGCCTTTTCTTTATACAATGTGTTAAATAGGGGAAATTGTAAAAACGATAAATAAAATCTTATTAATGTTATAAAACTAGTAGTGTGAAGAGAGTAAAACTAAGATGGACAGAATATTTTTTTTGGAGAAGATAATTGTTTTTCTTGTTGTATATTATTCATCAAAGTGGATACACATATATATATACACATATAGAGGCAATCCAAAAGCCTCAACATATGAAGGAAAAATTGTACATAACTACCTACTTTTTTCACAAGTTTAGAACAAAACTACCTTGTTTTCATTTTTACAATACTTCCTATATTTGCAATTTTCATTGTTGACCACTACATTCCCATATTTTTCAGGAGATAACCGCCCATTTCCGACGTTGACCTTGATTTTCGGGCTTTGACTTCAATTTTCAACCATTAACTTAATTTTTCCGGTGTTGACTTCATTTTTCTAGCATTTTCAATGTCATTTTTGTCCTTTATGATCAAATTTGAGGGCGAAATTCGAAAAAAAAACGATCGGATCAATCTCGACCGACGGTACCAGGTCATCTCAATTTGCGTGCCTCTAAATGTTTTCGAAAAAATACCTTACTTAACGTTTTCGGGGTCACTTTTGTCCTTTATGGATGAATTTGAGCTTGAAATTCGAAAAAAATAATTAGATTAATCTCGGCCGACGGTACGAGGTCGCCTCGATTTGCATGCCTCGAAATGTTTTCGGAAAAAAATCTTACTTGACGTTGTCGGTGTCACTTTTACCTTTTATGGTCAAATTTGAGGTCAGAATTCGAAAAAAACGATCGGATCAATCTCGACTAACGGCATGAGGTCGCCTCGTTTTGCAAGCCTCGAAATGTTTTCGGAAAAATATCTTACTTGACGTTGTCGAGGTCAATTTTGTCCTTTATGGTCGAATTTGAGGTAAGAATTCGAAAAAAAAAACAATCGGGTCAATCTCCACCGACGGTATGAGGTCACCTCGATTTGCGTGCCTCGAAATGTTTTCTGGAAAAATACCTTGCTTAGCGTTGTCGGGGTCACTTTTCCTTAATGATCGAATTTGAGGTCGAAATAAAAAAATGATCGGATCAATCTCGATGGTACGTGAATCGCCTCGATTTGCGTGCCTTGAAATGATTTTAGGGTAAGGTGGATAAAGGTAGTGGTCAACGTCGGAATATCTAGGTCAACGCCAAAAATGGGCGGTCAACATCTGAAAAATATGGGAAGGTTGTGGTCAACAATGAAAATGAAAACAAGGTAGTTTTGTACAAAATTTGTCGAAAAGTAGTTAAATTATGTACTCCCTTCGTTCCGATTTGATTTTTACTTTTCCTTTTTTGGTGTTCCCTTTTATTCTTTACATTTCCTTTTTCATACTTTACTTTTTTTACCCATTAATGTTACTTTTACCCTTAAATGGAAAGCCTTCCCCTCCTTTTGCAGCTAGGAAGATTCTTCTGAGATTTCCTGGAATTTCCTTGCTAGTCCGCCATATAATCCGTTTCGATCGATCGACGGACTAATAGGATGAATTTCCTGCCTATATCTCATATTACCCCTTACTTATTTACTCATCATTCTTGATTTTCCAACCAGACTTATCTCTTCCACGCATTTTTAAATATGAAAAGATTTACTTTAATTTTATTGCACACATCTCAAACAAATTAAAAGAATAATAAACTTCTAAGTAATACTAATATATTTTATCCAAATGTTTAGTTTCCTTAATTGACGTGTAATTCTACAAACTTAAAAAACAAATTGGAACGAAGGGAGTACAATTTTTCCACGTATGAATAAGATGAGGGTTACATCATTATTGTCTAGGCACATTAATAGACTAGGTTACTACAAGATTGTTCTAGAGAACTTGACAGCCTAGGGAGACCAATGGACATCCACAAAACTATGTATTACATAACACTCCCCCTTGGATGTCCATTGCATGAAACAATGCCTCATTAAAATCTTACAAGGAAAACCCCTATGGAAAAAACCCTTGTGAAGGAAAAAGAGTATTATTATTTCATAATGCGCATTAGATGACGCTGCCTCATTAAAAACCTTATCAGGAAAACCCAATGTGGAAGAAAATCACAGTTAAGGGAAAAAAGTGTACATTGCGCATTTAACATACACCTTCATTGAAACATCAATTAAGGTCTTTGAGACGACGCATTCCAATTTGATGAACAAGCTTCTTGAATGTAGCGGTTGGAAGAGCCTTTGTGAACAAATCTGCTAAATTATCACTTGACTGAGCCTTCTAGACTAATACATCGCCATTCTTTTGCAGATTATGGGTATAGAAAAACTTTGGTAAGATTTGCTTCATTCTATCACCTTTCATAAACCCTTCCTCGAGCTATGCAATACAAGTTTCATTATTCTCATACAGAATTGTTGGGATTTGCTTCTTAAATGGAAATTCACAATCTTCATGTACATGTTGGATTAAAGACCTTAACCATACACATTCACGACTAGCTTCATGAATTGCTAGAATCTCCATTTGAACTTGAGGTGTCTTCATTTATTTATACTTGTGAAATAATACAAATATTTACCACTATTTCATTCATTATTTTAGTTTCTAATGGTCTTGACCATTAATTGTATGCCTACTTCTGGAGGTCTTATTGATAAGTGGATCTTGAGGCCACTTATTGATCTCATTTAACCCTTAATTATAACCTATTTGAGCCTAATTGTGTATATTTGTCCCATTTTATGCTCATTTGCATCCTCATTTATGTGTTGATTGATGCATTTTTCGAGTAATTTTATGCCTCTTCATCGACTTTGACATATGGTTAAGTGTTTTGTAGGCATTTGATATCATATTAGGAGAATTTGAAGGCATGGAAAGTGTCCTAGTAGCTTGGAAGAAGCCTTAGAAAGGTTGAAAGGCAAAATGGAAGCAAGTTCCAAAGTCGACTTTGACCTATCTCTACTATTTTTCATGTAACTTTCGTTTTACAAATCATTTGGATGCAATATAATTGCATTGGAAACTAAAGATCCAGAGCTTTCCAACGGTATATCATATGCTGCAATCAAAGGTCTACATTACAAGTTATGAGCGTTTTAAAATCAAAGTTTTGCGTAGGCCTGATTGTTTTGAGCGACCACGACCCTGTCTTTGAGCGGTCGCTCAACTGCTATGCGGGTTTAACTTCCTTTTGTTTTGGGCCTTTTTTAGAGGGGTTATAAATACCCTTTTGGGAGCTTTTTCATGAACACATTCTCATTTCTTAGTTTTAGGTTTAGATTCGGATTAGCTAAGGGTTTAGAGAGTGAGAGAAGGTAGCTTGTAATTGCAATTTTCATTCAATCAAACATTTCAATCAAGTTCTTCATTTGGTAATCAAATCTTAATCTCTCTTTTGTTTTCTTTTATTGTTCTCTTGTTTTGTCACTTGCTTTTGCTTAGTATTGCTAGTAGTTTTGAGTTTGCTTATTAATTATTAATCTTAGCTTGAATATACTTTCCAAGTATGTTTTGTATTAGATTTTTGCCTATTACTTGTTTTATTGCTTTTCAAATCATGTTTGGTGAGTAGTTCTCTTTTCTAGGTTTATGTGATGGAACCCTTAAATTGATTTGGGTCTTTTGACTTGCTAACTAGGTGTGTTAAGGGGAGAGTGGTTTGAAGTGTTGTGGAGCTAGGGAATAGCTTGTGCACAAAGTGATTTCTCATGTATGGGTGATTTTCTAGACTTTGTTTATGAGTATTAGTGAGTTTATTTTCCATGCCTTTAAACTATGTTTTGATAGTGCCTCTAGAGAGGACTTGAGAGTTAGGATCGTAGGTGACTCTTAGTATATGGTGGTTTGATTGGAGTGTAGGGTTGGTGCTGCCTTAAGGGATACTCCTCATTCTTGGTTTTAAAACCAAACACTCTCGATTTGGGGGCCTAACGGGTCAACGAGATTATTTGTGAGAGTGTTCCCTCCCCCCGTTATGCATTAGAATTAGCAACTCACGTTCCCAATTAGTTTGAGGTTTCGAATCATTTTCCTTGGACCCTTTTAGCCTTTAAAAAATGTAATTTGTTAGTTAGTTGGTAATTGTTAGTTGGGTAAATCTTRATCTCAAAAACAAAAATTGTTCACTCGATCCTTGATTATACAATTGAAATAATCTACGTTGTTCCTCGTGTTTGATTACAACTTAAGGGGTATTTGATAGGACCTAAAAACCCCTCATCACTTTATATAGTACAAATGTTGATTTATGATTTATCAAATATTATCCAAACAATTTTGTAGCAACACTTGATATCATTAGCTTTCATTTTGCAATCTCATATGAATTAAGGTAATTGATTACATATTTTGCTCATGGTTCTTCTGGACCATAAGAATATTATTTTCTCTGAATTATATCTCAATCTTATTCTTTAAATTCACATTTCATTTTTCATGAGAGTTCTCCAACCAATATGAAAGTGTAATTTGCTCACGTACAGAACTTCAGGTTGAGGTGTCAATAATTTAATCATCAATACTTTTCAAGAGTTTAATAACAACATCAACACTGCCATTTTTCCATATGATAGAAATTGAGGGAATAGATAATTGAATATGTTGTATTCATAAGTTCTCCAGGAACTTTTTTTGCATGGCGATTTAATAACATGCTATTAGATCGCCATCATATAATTTTTCATCACAATGAAGTATAAATTACTTGTGTAAATCTCCATCAAAATTGTAAATTCGTCTTACAATATACGGAGTATTTGATAAAGTCTCTTGTACAACATTCATTGTACGTATGAAACCTAGTGCATGCAAATGTGATGTAAAATATGAAACAAAAATATATGAAATGAATGAAGCATTTAGTTAAATTCTATATATGCAATGAGTAATCTATTTATACCTATGACTCACATATGCACATGAATATAAGACTCAAAATGCAAGACATTGTATAGTGTGGATTCTTAAAATCCTTTTTCGATGGATTTATGGTCCATGAAAAATCTTTGTTCATCATCATCACCATTTATATTTTGTTGGACTTCTGGTCCATGATAAGTTTTGAATATTAGTAATATGTTGACATCAAAGTTGACTATGATTTTAGATCCCTTATTCTCAAGTCTTCTCATTCTGCATATGCTTAATATCCATCAGTTCCATCATATACCAGTATCATAATATTTTTCAAGATATAATTTGCATGCTATCTCACAATGATATCTGAATAAATATTTTAATGATACCATCATAACATTTCTTATATCATAGGCCATGCATTATAAGAATTCCGATATCTAGGAGCGTATATACTTTGCTGCCACGTGGACGGCCACGTCATCAACAACGACTAATTCTATCTATCTTTCGTCTAATATCATTTGGAATTTTTGCATCAATATCTTTTGGATCATTCCTGAATTATCAGGATTTTATCTAAGAATTTCTGAATTTATTTATTTGTCAAAATTATTTCGCAAATTTATAAAAATCATAGGATACAAAATCATTTAAAAATCAGAAAAATTATTTAAAAATATTGGAGAACTTAGAAAAATGAGAAGAGTAAGATTAGAATGAAAAAACTTAGAAATGACTTTTAGCAATAATTCTAAAAAATAGTTTTTCCTAAGGAAAATTCCCTAAAAATAGAAAATAATTAAAATAACTATTTTCTGCCAATTATTGGGCTCTCGATATATGATTTCAAACTCAACTTCAATTTAACTCATGAAAATCTATTTGATTTATGAATTTTGCCTAAATTATCGGAATCAGATGTATTTCGAAACGTCGTATTTTTCCTCATCGGCTATTCAATTTGGGGAGCCACTTTTGGGTGTCTACACTAGTAATAATGTGGTAAAGTATGCAATTGAACATGTACACTTATATAAATAGATAAAAATTTTGCAAATGAAAGTAAGCCTAGAATTACTATTTTTTGTTTTTACTGGCCGTTGCACCGCGCGCGATATGCGCGGTGCTCCAAATGGTGTGTTAAACGAAAGACTACAAATATAAATGACTGATTATAAAAATTAACATATTACATTGTATCATAATGGTTCAATATCTAGAAGCACAAACACCACAGTATGCCCAATCCTTGTGCTAGCAAGAAAAGTCAAACAACTAAAGTTAGCTAATTAAACAAGTCATTTCTATCAAAACTCTCAAAAGTATTCAAACATTTAGAAATTGTAAAAGGGTTGTATACCTCTCCATTTGTCAAAACAGTTGAATATAACAACTACAAGATCACTATCACAATCAGAAACACTAATTTTTTCTTCCTATAGTTCAAATAATGTAGGTACAATATAGAAAAATCTTTCCTATTTGATAAATGAAGGGAGTGAGGGACAAATGATCACTACCACATTATCACTACAATAAAACATGGCCAATTCATCCAATTGTGATACCTCATAACAATGCCAATAAATAAATAAAATAAAATAAAATAGTCACAATTTTCTCCTACGTGCTTTCGAAAAACGTCAATATATTCCGACAGGCTATTATTTTAGTTTGTCCATATTGAACATACAAAAACACTTTTTTTCCCTACTTAAGAAAACTTACTAGACACTTAAATCATCTTAACCTTTTAATTATTTTTTCAGCCTATGTAGGACTTGAAGCTACATAATTGTGCAATCGCACATTGCTCTAACATTTGAGCTAATAGGCTTCTAAATCAAGCTATTAAAGAGTAAATTGTTAAAGTGTCCAAAAGATGAAATCCAAACTCCAAAGTCCTTTATCTTAAATTCTTTATAAACCAGAAAACAGAATCTCTAAAAATAAATAAACACACGACTAAAATAAACAACAAAATTTACAAAGACTTAATTATCGCAATATTATGTGCCTACCAATTTAATAATGATCCCCATTTGATCCTCTTATCTATTGGAGAGGTGGAAAGAGGTGGATAAAAACAAGTAAGAGTCAACGCCATAAAGTTACAAAGTCACCCCAATGGTGCTGATGTAACTCTCAAGATAGGTATCATCCTGTTTGATAAAGCCATTAAGTGAGAGCCTAATGCAATTAAGGTCACTTACATTTAAACCTATCTAAGTAAGCWTGGCAAATTTGAGGAAAGAGAACAAACTTCCAAAAACTACCCTTCTAAAATTTTGACATATACAATATACAYTTTGATAAAGCATGTGAAGTTTGAGTACCCGTGACATGGTCATAAAGTGCAAAATTTCTGAAATCAAACCTTACAACATCAAATTTGTTTTCAACAGACATCTAYAAAATAAAACCCAAGACATCACTACTGAAATTTTATAGAGGTTCRGAGTACCGTGCGAATACTATCACATAACAATAATATACTACSTTATAGTATAATTATTTGTAAATTAGCAGCTACAATATAACCTCAAAGCTTTAATAAAACTGAAATCAATTAAATTCAAAGACTTCAATAGCTGATATTCTCAACATCACATTAACAAATTTTCAGATCGAGTGATATTTTGATGAAGCMTAGTTAACCATTTCAACATGGAAATAAAAGAACATACTTTACCTCTTTATGAAACTCTTAATTCCAAGAAGCAWGACGAATGAATAAATGAGTGTAGACACCTAAAAATGTCTCCCCAAATTGAATAGCTGATGAGGAAAATTACGACATCCCGAAATAGATTTGACTCCGGAAGTTGCGACAAAATCCATAAACCACATCCATTTGCAKAAGTTGAATTAAAMTTAAGTTTGAAATCATACGCCGAGAGCACAATAATAGGGAGAAAGTATTTATTTATATTTATTTTAACTATTTTCTATTTTTAGGCTTTTTTTCTTTATTTTTAGGATTTTATAGAATATATTTTGTAGGTTATTTTTCATCTTATTCATCTCATTTTTCTGAGTTCGCCAGTATTTTTAGATTATTTTTCTGGTTTTCTTTGATTTTCTATGATTATTACAAGTTTAWWAAAATGATTTTCGAAAATAAATGAATTCAGAAATTCGTAGATAAATCCAGATAATTCAGGAATGATCCGCAATATTCTAGAAGATTAATCTAGTTCACCAAGTTTATCCTAAAGTGGATAAAGGTTGATTGGATAGTAGATTAGATGCAAAAACACGTATATTAATTCCAGAACGAAAAGATAGATAAATAATAAATTAAGCACGGATCGCTGACGTGCCACAATCGGATATACGGTCCAAGTGARCGTATATATGGTCCTCAAAARCGTATATACGGTTGTTATRCGTATGCTTGATTTTGTATTTATCTATCTTTTCCCCAAAAACCTCTATAAATACATGRTCTCGATGCTTAATCGAAAATCAACAAATACCATAATACGTAGTACAATCCAAAGCTCTCAAAAGTCTCTCTCCCATCTAAATTCCACCCARAAACACAAATCGCTCTGAAAATCAAAAGTCCCTCGAATTCATCATATCTTTACGGATTTAGGTATACATTCTGAGGCTATTTAATCAAACTCTCTCTCTCTTCTTTTGTTATTAATCTTGATTAATATAATTCATTGAATTTTGTTTTACTTTTGGTTTTTAATCATGTAAATTCATACGTTTTCAATCGCTTTCCGCTCATCGCAATCGTTTTGATTATAATTGTCAATGCTAAAGATTTTCTTTATTATGATAAGCAATTCAATTTGAAGCAAAGCTTTTGACACTCTAATCTTGCTTTGTTTTCTTTTGTTTTGATAGCGATACAAGGTAAGTTGATTTGTATATATTTGAGTTTTGATTTCTATATATATTATTCTTGATCTTTGCGTCTATGACACCTTCGATTGCTTAATCAAGACCGGAATTTACCTGAATAACATTAAATTCAGAATAATWATGGACYAACGAATTTTAGGCACCATATTAATTTGATTAATTCGAAGTGGTCACAATCAWTAGGATAGGTAGCGATGCATGCTTAATAGGAATCAACTCATGTTTTGTTTTAAGTGCGCTTTTTAAGATCAAATCGATAGGCTATTTGAATTCAATGATTCTGATTTATGGAACTACAATGAGACCAAGTAGAGGACCGCTACATYCAGGCGGATTGGGTCAAAGATCTTTTCCGTACCATGTCCCCGAACCCACACTTTGGATACCAGACCAAACAGTGGGGCCATTAGTTTGGCACCTGTATAGGCACGATGGCGATTCCCTCTATCGACAACACACCCCAACGCACACACGTGTGAGATAAATTCAAAATCAACGTAGGATGTAGCTCCCGAATAGGGCACACGCCTACAAAATGGCGACTTTATTGGGGATAATCACCATTTGATGAGTGGACAAACTTGAAAGTATCGTAGTTCTGTTTTCATAATTAATTGGATTGTGCATGTTAGCATATGACCCTATAGGGTCACATCTTAGGCTCCTTGGTAACAATAAGGCATGTTTTGTGCTCGAGATCTCCATAAGGGGGGATATTACTTGTCAACTTCTTTTTGAGCCTTTTCAATCTTGTTTTGGTTGTGTAATAATTCAGTCATTGCCCACTCTAATGTGCTAAAGGTTGTATCGGTTCCCGCTATGAACAAATCCTAAACACATACAAACAGAAGTAGTTATATACAAAATATTCTAAATTAAAATAATCAATTCCACAAGAACACAACATTAAATAGGTCATTGAATTGGAGCTGATGATCTGATTACATCCATCACCTAAATTCAGTTAGTTTCCCACATTCCAACCTAATATCATTGCACCACATTCCCCTAACCCTTCTGTATCACCTGTGATTTCGATCCCCCYTTTTTAAAAAATACTAGTGGCACACGGCGCGTGCAAGCGCGCCGTGTTCCACGTTATAATACTTTAGAAAAAATGTAATTAGTTGATGTATTTGGTAGATAGTTATTTTTATTGAAGAAAGCTGAGAAATGTATTAGTTTTAAATTTTTATSGCCTATAATCAATAAGAGCAATACTTATATCAATATCTTTGTCTCATTACGTTTTCCAAACGACGTGAACCCTTCAAAAGCACTTCAATAAACGTGCAACTATATGCATTATTCGAAGCACTTTGTACGGTMGATGTGTGTAAATAATTTTCACATAAAATAATTAGTATAGATTTGATACCCATGAAACTTGACCAACATAATTTAAAAGCATGACCAAAACAATCAAGGCTTAACAAGAACCAACATAGCATACCATAAGATGCATTGCATAAACTACAYCACCATAGTATGATGCCATTGGGCCATAAACATATGAATATCTTATGCAATGACACAACGAATACTTTACTACTCAGTTGCAGAAACTACTCCACATGCGGTTCCAAATCACAAGCAACATTAAGCCTAAACATTGTATAATAGGATGCTACATGAACTACCGAAGCTCAACATTAGAGTTTAGAGCACAAAAGACTACCATACATACTCTCTAGTTCTCAATAGGATAGATAGTAGTAGATATAAATAATCACCGGCAGAACAACTACTCGTCCTCTGGCGGCACCTCAACTGAACGAACAACCCATTTAAACTCGTGACCTTCAGACTTGCTCTTCTTTGGCGATATATGGAGCAGCATCTCCTTGGCCTTGAGCTTTTCCATCTTTTCAGCAAACAAGTCTGGTTGATCATGCGTTAAACAAAGTAGTAGTTAGAACTTACAAAGTTMACACGATGATGTGCTGAACAATAGTAACAACATTCGAGCCTAACAAATGCCATAATTAATATATATACGATCATAGCAAKCATACGGTAATGATGTGTAGTCATCCACGATATGACAAACTACACATTTATAACATGCTATTGAATCCTCTAACAGATGTGGCAAGTGCAAACCACATGCAACTATGCAAAMTTCAACCATTCGTATAAAAAGATAAGATATTTCTGTCCCAGAATACAGGAACAATGATTAATTGCACGAGTATACTCAGATACTTACACTTGACCTCAGAGCAACAATTTGATCAACTTTTATTCCAAAAATATTCTCCGCTTCTTGGGTGAAACCAACGATATCTATTGTCCCAGACTCATCAYAGACTTGTGCATTGAGCAGCAAACTAATTCCAAACATGATAATCAGTTAGCAATGGCCTCGCCGAATTAGATTTGCGATAATTACAATTAACTCATAGTATATATCATATACCGCTCCACTGCAACAGTAGGCTTGTTTGTACAAGTCGCACAATCAATCCTATCCCCAGCATTGTTGGTAACCTTAAGGCCACATACGCTGCATCCAATGTAGTAGTGAAGATCTCGCTCACGCATGCTCGTTATACTCACCRGAATCTAGAAATTCCTAACATCCATAGGAGAGGTGGCCTATGTAGATACGGTTCTTGAAATGATCAATATAACYGTTATATATACAATATGAAACATAAGAATTATCACTATACATAAGTCTCACATCCTAACAATAAGGCTACCTGTTTAGCTACCACTGATTCGACCGGAGTAACGTTCCTGGCCGCAGTATCCGACACAGCAGCCTTGCCACGCCAACTTTCAATTCTTGAGATATCAACATTCAACCTAAATAGTCCACAAAAGGATGTAATGAGATAAAAAAAAAGGCAATGAGGAATTTGATGACATATCATAAAGCTCTCTTAGAAATATGTAACATCAATTTTTTATTTCTTCTTTTTTTTTTTTTTTTTTTTTTTTTGTTCTTTTTTTTTTATTTTTTATTTTTTTTTTTTTTTTTATTTTTTATTTGTTTTTTTTTTTTTTTTTTTTTTTTTGTTTTATTATTTTTTTTTTTCTATTATATTTTTTTTTCTTTTTTTTTTGATTTTTTTTTTTTTTTTGATTTTGTCTTCTTTTTTTTTTTGTTTTTTTTTTATTTTTTTTTATTTATTTTGTTTATTTTTTTCTTTCTTCTGATCGTTCTTATTTTTTTTTTGATTTCTTTTTTTTTTTTTTTTTTATTTATTTTTTTTTACTTTTTTTTTTATTTTTTTTTTTTATCTTTTTTTCTTTTTTTTTGTATTTTTTCTTTTTTTTTTTTTTTTTCTTTTTGTTTTCTTTTTTGTTTTTTGTTGTTTTATTTTTTTTTTTTTTGTTTTTTTTTTTCTTTCTTTTTTGTTTTTTTTTTTTTCGTTTTTCTTTTTTTGTTATTTTTTCTTTATTATTTTTTTTTTTTTTTTTATTTTTATTTATTTTTTTCTATTTTTTTGTTTTTTTTTATTTTTTTTTTTTTCTATGTTTTTTTTTTTTCTTTTTTTTTTTATTTTTTTATTTTTTCTTTTTCTTTTGTTTTTTTTATCTTTTTTTCTTTTTTTTCTTTTCTAATTTTTTTTTTTTTTTTTTTTTTATTTTTTTTTTTTCTTTTTTTTTCTTTCTATCTTTTTTTTAGTTTTTTTTATTTTTTTTGTTTCTTTTTTTATTTTGATTTTTTCTTTTTTAAATTGCTTTATTTTCTTTTTTTTTTTTTTCTATTGATGTTTATTTTTTTTTTTTTTTTGTTTTTTTTTTTTTTTTTTGTTGTTTTTTTTATTTTTTTCTCATCTTTTCTTTGATTGGTTGGGTTGTGTGTGTTGTTTTTTATTGTTCTTGCTTTTTTTTTTTTTTTTTTTTTTTTTTTTTTTTTTTTTGGAGTTTTTGTTTATTTGTTTTTTTGATTTACTTTTCTTTTTTTCTATTTTTTATTGATTTTTTTTTGTCTTCTTTTTGTTTTTTTGTTTTTTTTCTTTTTTTTTTTTTTTTTTCTTTTTTTCTTTTTTTTTATTATTTTTTTTCTATTTATTATTTTTTTATGTTTTTTTTTTTTTTGCTTTTTTTGTTGTATTTTTATTTTTTATTTTTTTATTTGTTTTTCTTTTTTTTATTTTATTTTTTGAAACCGGGTTGTTGATTTGAGGGTAATTTCCAGTGAATTCAAAATTGAGGTCTACTACAAAAAGGCGTGGAATTGAGGATTACGTTCAATATCAAGGCCAATTAGGCCTTTAGATTTTTTTTTAAGGATTTTGACTTATTCTTGCAATGGACAAGTCTAAAAAAGGTATATATTCAATTTCTTTTATTGGAGGATTTTTTTTTGGTGAATTAGAGATTACTGTATGATTATTTGTGCTATACTTCAGCTGACATACTGGAGGCACTTGATAGATGGAATAAAGAATAGTTTGCCTTCTCTTGCTGATAAAAAGGTTGATTGATTGTTAGGCTTTAGTTGATGTTTTTGATTTCTTACTCAAATGTTAGCATTGATATTATATATTAATGCTAAATAAAAGAATTTCTGTTTTTTATGGAATTGCGGGTTAAGCTAATTGCTCTATTGTTGTGATGTGGACCAAGACAAGCCATTGTAGAGGGTTCTGCTCAACTGAAACCCCATTTAAACTTGTGCAAAGCAGATGATCACGATCCCCGAATGGTGAGAAATGTTAGAATA
>SNQN01004385.1:30737-52325 GCA_008642245.1 Bassia scoparia
TTACAAGTGTGCATATTTTTTTATTTTGAAAAATTTGTCAAAAAACACCTTTTAAAAATTTTTTGTTGTCACTTAATACCTTTTAAAAAAATGTAGACAAACACCCAAAAAAAAATAATTTTGTAGCAACACCTAGAGCTGGTTTTACGTTTTGACCAGTGTTTCTGACGTTGACTCCCTCTTTTGTACCCTTTTCTTAATTGCACACCCTCTTACCCATTCCCCCCCCCCTCTCCTCTCTCTCTCAATACTCCATCTCCATCACCATCCTCCTCCATTGCCACCCTCTCTCTCCTCTCTCTTTCTCTGCAATACTCCCTCTCCTCACACCCATCCTCTCTCTATCTCTATCTCTCTCTCTCTCTCTTCTCTCTCTCTCTTCATCCTCCCTCCACCGCCATCCTTCCTCAACTCACAACTCACCACCACCACCGCCACCTCAAGCAACACCTTGCGCACGACTGCCACCAGCCCTCGAACATCTGCGCACCACCGGCCACCCAGCCCCTAGCCCTTGGGCATCACCGCCACCCTCCCTCGAACCCTACATTGCACCCACCCCATCAAACTAACTACAACCACGACACAAACCACCACGTAGCCTAGCCAAATCCAACCAATTTGAACCTCTAAAACAACTAAACCCCCATGTTGCGTTCGATGTTGTTGTTCGCTACTAAGTTGTTGCGTCCGACTAGGCCTGTCAATTCGATCAACAGTTCAGTTATGGTTGACCCAAACAGTTCAGTTCAATACAGTCAGTTCAGTTCAGTTTAACGACAAATCAGTTCAGTTCAGTCAGTTCAGTTGATAACAGTTCAGTTCAATTCAGTTCGACCAAGTTCAGTTCAGTTCAGTTCAGTTTTGGACGGATTGAAACAGTTCAGTTTAGTACAGTTCAGTTCAATCAGTTAAAACGAAGTTCAGTTCAGTTCAGTTCAGTTTTTGTTGGTATCGGTTCAGTTCAATTCAGTTAAAACGAAGTTCAGTTCAGTTCAGTTCAGTTTTGGTGGTATCGGTTCAGTTCAATTCAGTTAAAACGAAGTTCAGTTCAGTTCAATTCAGTTTTTGTTGGTATCGGTTCAGTCAATTCAATTAAAACGAAGTTCAGTTCAGTTCAGTTTTGGTTGGTATCGGTTCAGTTCAATTCAGTTAAGACGTTATTCAATTCAATCCAGTTCAGTTGGGTCGTTTCGTTCAGATCAATCGCTTGTACTAATATTTAGTTCAGTTTGGTTTCGGTTTGATCGGTTTCGTTCAGTTCAATTCAGTAAGTTGAGATTCTGTTCAATTCAGTTTTGGATGATATTAGTTTAGTACAATTCAATAAACCATAATTCAGTTCAACTCAATTCAATTCGAATTGGTTGATTCAATTGAGTTCAATTCAGTTTGATTGTTTTATGTTATTCTGTTGAATTCAGTTGAGTTGGAATTGGATTGGTTCGGGTTTGGTTGAGTATTTCAAAGTTAGCTCAATTATTGAACCAAGATCCAGATCCATTGATATCGAATTCGGTTCAATTCAATTCAGTTAGTTGAGATTTAGTTCAATTCAGTTTTAGATGATATTAGTTTAGTACAATTCTATAAACCATAATTCAATTGAACCCAATTCAATTCGAATTTGGTTGATATCGATTGAGTTCAATTCCGTTTGGTTGATATCGATTGAGCTCAATTCCGTTTGTTGTTTTATGTTGGTTCGGTTCAATTCAGTTGAGTTGGAATTGGATTGATTCGAGTTTGGTTGATAGCGTTTCAAGATAGCCTCACTTATTTAACCAAGATCCAGATCAATTTGATTTATAGGTATTTAGTACAATATTGTTCCAATTTGTGTCTAAAATAGCTTCGTGTTTGGTTACGATTTGTCAATCATGAATTTATAGACGATGAGAATTATAAAAGGTGAACCTCACATTAAGTTCTATGGATGTCGTTAAGTTGTGAGCCACATGACATCAAATTCGACTAACAAAATCAATCTAAGTTAATTAATAGATTCAAAATCACCTCAAAGTTAATTAATAGATCATAATATGTTACACAATCAACTTCATCTAAGATCAATTAGATAAAAAAATAAAAAAAACAAGTAAGATTCTATTGGTTCACAACACCAATACATGGATTGCCAAATTGGCAAAGGCATGTTAAATCAAAACCCTCCATTTTGAAATCATTTTTATCTTAACCCTCTAGTGATGTAATGATCTTGTAATTTTGTAGCATAAAAGTTGGATTGATAGGTTGCAACTTGCAAGTTGCAACTTGCAACAACAATACTTATATATACTTTATCAACTTGCAACAACAATACTTATATATACTTTTCATAGTATGAGCAAATTTCAATAATGATTCATCAAAGGTTATAGAATAACAATGAAAATATGTATTACGTAATATACGAGTAACTCAATAATACTTTATCATGTTTTATGTGTCATTAGTTTATTACCCATTAACCTTAAACATTACCTCATATCAAATTCAATTTACTATTTATCATTACATTACATCTATCTCAAAATCTCCCTTCAAAAAAATAAAATAATGTTCTATCTCAAAATCTAACAAATTACTTATATCTTAAATAATTAATCAAGTGTAAATTATCTAATAATAAAGTGTAAAATTCTCTAATATTTATTTGGTTTATTTTAGTTTACTTCAATTAAATTTAGTTTCATTTTGTTTTAGTTCAGTTAATCGTTAGTTCATTTTAGTCTATTTTAGTTTTAGCTTATTACTTATTAATGTTCAGTTAATTTTAGTTCAAGTCAAGTTCAGTTCAGTTGATTACGGTTCAGTTAAGTTCAGTTTCAGTTAATCTCAGTTCAGTTAAGTCAGTTCAGTTGATTACGGTTCAGTTAAGTTCAGTTTCAGTTAAGTTCAGTTTAGTTATTTTCAGTTCAGTTAATTTCAGTTTCAGTTAAGTTCGTTCAGTTAATTTCATTCAGTTAATTTCAGTTCAGTTAATTTCAGTTTCATTTTATTTAACAATTAATTCAGTTTTCAACAGTTAATTTCAGTTTCAGTTTGTTCAGTTCAGTTAAGTTCAGTTTCATTTTTATATTATCAGTTAAATTCAGTTTCAGTTTGACTCAGTTCAGTTAAGTTCATTTACAGTTCTTTCAGTTCAGTTAATTCAGTTATATATGTAGTTTATTCAGTTTAAATAATCAAGCTTGATAACCAAATTGACAGCCCTAGTCGCGACCCCAAGTCGCTGGCCCAAGTCGACGACGTCTCTCTCGATCCCCTCCATCACTTATGCGCTTTATTGTGTTTGCGTTGTGTGCCCTAATTCGCCCCAATTGTGTTTTATAACTGCTCGAATTTTTGGTGATGGTGCTCGAAATCTTTGGGTTTCAAAAAACCCAATGTAGAGGAGATGAAGAGAGAGAGAGAGAGGATGGGAGAGAGAGAGAGAGGAATGGGTGTGAGGAGAGAGTGGTTATGAAGAAGAGAGAGAGAGAGGATGGCAGTGGAGGAGGATGGGTGGGCACAAGGATGGGTAAGGGGTTGCAATTAAGAAAAGGGTGCAAAGAGGAGTCAACGCCGGGGAACATTGGTCAAAGAGGAAACCACCTCTAGGTGTTTTCTAACAATTGTTTTTTCATTATTCCGTGTTTGCTTACAAAAGGTTTTTAAAAGGTGTTTAGTTACAACAAAATTTTTTTAAAATGGTTTTTTGACAAATTTCCTTTATTTTTTTGCCTAACCATCTGGTTCACCTTTTTCGAGTTAATCCGGATTCGAGGATCAGTTTGGGTGGTTAGAGGGTGGAAGCCGTCTCCATAGCCCTTGCCTCGACCCGAAGAGTTTTGAGCCCTAAGCCCAATCCAAACCTAACCTTCCTCCAACCTTCAATACCCATTAGCCTTAACACCCACAAAATGGCCCCCGAACAAAAATAAGATCCAAAAGCTTGCCGAACAAGTTCAAGAGCTTGAAGCTAAGATCAAGGAGTTGACCTCGAGCACTTCCTTGGACAAGCTGTTTGAAAAGGCGATCCCAAAAAGCCCATCAACCCCACCTTTACCAAGACTAATCGCCTCCGACCCTAACCTTTCTTCCAAGCAAACTTCCAAAGGATTTCTCGGCTGAGGACATACCCAAGTTCAAACCCACCGATGACCCTCGATTCCATATCAAGGATTTAAGACCACCCATGGCACTTAAAGGATTGAACTCCACCCTTTTTCCAATGGTCTTTCCCCTTTCCTTGAACCGATATGTCAGAAGTGGTCTTTTCACTTCCTGAAAAGAAAATAGCTACTGGAAGACATTATCCACGCATTCATGGCGAGATACAAGGGTAACATTCAGACCCAAACATCATTCCAAGAGCTTGAAATCCTTAACGCAGGGAAAGAACGAGGGGGTTCACTACCTATCTGACTAGATGGAGAGGAGTGCTGCCACCCTAGTCTCCGCTCCTACTGAAGAAGAGATGTCAAGACCTTCATTCTAACCTCCAGCCAGAATACAAAGATTCATCACAGTATCGAGGCCTTACCACATTCGCAAGGTCTACGACATTGGAGTGGACATAGAGGATATCTTCTTCCGATTTACATGAGTCAGTTGGAGTCTTAGCTTTAGGGTCAAGTCGGAGAGTCCCTTTCCCTAGACTGTGTATCAAAAAATCAATGCCTAGACTGTGTATCATTTTTTCTCCATTTCGGTCTATGTCATTAGGTTTAGGAATAAATTCTGCAATTAGCCTCTATGTAATAAATTCTTTTGTATAATAAAACTTTAATTTTTCATTATCTCTCTACCTCTTTGAAATTGTGCTTCTAATTTTATGAATCAAACAAACTGATGACCTCACACTTAAATGGACATGCCAAGAGAAGGCCTTCTTTCATAGCTCCACAAAATAACCTCTTCCCTCCATTCCCTTCATCACATCAAATCAAAAATCCCTGCAACCCTTTGAGCAAAAACACTATCAATTGAGCCTATCTTTCTTTCATCACCACATCTGCCTAACCCTTGATCAAACGGTGCGTAGGATAAGACATGTGCAAAAGAAAAAAAAAGAAGAAATAAAATGGGCAAAAAGAAAAAAAGCAAAAAAAAAAACAAGTTCAATGCCAGTTATACAAAGTCATCAAAAATGCAAATCAATGTCAAAATCAAAGTTCAAAGCCCAATTCAAAATAAAATATCAAAAGTCTAAAAGCACACTGCGCAACCGTGGTTCACTTCATATCACGAGCCTTTTCAACCCCTCAAACCACAGCCTCACATTGCAACCGCAAAAAGCCCTCTCACACGACATTGTCCAAATCATCGTCAAGAACTACGACGTCTGATTCCAAAAAGGATACGTAGGAAGCCTCTTCTCGAGGTCCGAACCCAATAACCAATAACGTTCAGAGGTCTACTCTCCCAGTTGGTTTATTCTCTTAAGGCTAGAAGCACAAATTCCTAGTGTACACCCGACATAGACTCGAGCTTAACCCACATCATCTAGCCAACACATCAATTCCCCATTTACTTACCCTTAGTCACAAATTTTAGCCTTGTCTTTTCTTAAACCCTTTAGCCTATTCTTTCATACACCTAAGGGGCTCTCCTCAACTCTTCCTTAGGCTATCACTCTGTAGCATCATCATGCATCCTCCTTAGAGCATCGCATTGCAGCATTTTCTCCATGTTCTCTCACTACTACAAAATTGGATTAGGCACCAGTTTTTAAGAGACGGTGTGTATGAAAACCGTCTCTTCAGTTAAGAGACCAGAATTCATGAAAACTGGTCTCTTAGCTTGTCTAAAATACTTTTACCGACCGTCTACGGTCGGTAATGCCACGTAGACGGTCGGTAAATTTGTTCCCAAGTCAAATAAAATAATTGACTATATTACCGACCGTTTAACGGTCGGTAAAAATGAAAAACAGTCGGTATTTTCCGTCCATGATAATAAGCGGTCGGTAAATCTATTAAAACGGTCGGTAAATTGCGTCCTATAAAAAACGGTCGGTAATATAATATTTACCGACCGTTTTCGTGACGGTCGGTAAAATCCGTCGTTAATAACGCGGATTCTTGTTGTGTCCATTGCCACCCTCTCTCTCTCTCTCTCTCTTTCTCTGCAATACTCCCTCTCCTCACACCCATCCTCTCTCTCTCTCTCTCTCTCTCTCTCTCTCTCTCTCTCTCTCTCTCTCTCTCTCTCTCTCTCTTCATCCTCCCTCCACCGCCATCCTTCCTCAACTCACAACTCACCACCACCACCACCGCCACCTCAAGCAACACCCTTGCGCACGATTGCCACCCAGCCTCGAACATCTGCGCACCACCGCCACCCAGCCCCTAGCCCTTAGGCATCACCGCCACCCTCCCTCGAACCCCTACATTGCACCCACCCCATCAAACTAACTACAACCACGACACAAACCACCACCGTAGCCTAGCCATAATCCAACCAATTTGAACCTCTAAAACAACTAAACCCCCATGTTGCGTTCGATGTTGTTGTTCGCTACTAAGTTGTTGCGTCGCGACCCCAAGTCGCTGCCCCAAGTCGACGACGTCTCTCTCAGATCCCCTCCATCACTTATGCACTTTTATTGTTGTTGCGTTGTGTTGCCCTAATTCGCCCCCAAATTGTTGTTTTTATACTGCTCGAATTTTTGGTGATGGTGCTCAAAATCTTTGGGTTTCAAACAAACCCAATATAGAGGGAGGATGAAGAGAGAGAGAGAGAGAGAGAGAGAGAGAGAGAGAGAGAGGGAATGGGTGTGAGGAGAGAGTGGGTTATTGAAGAGAGAGAGAGAGAGAGAGGATGGCAGTGGAGGAGGATGGTGGTGGGACAAGGGGATGGGTAAGGGGGTGTGCAATTAAGAAAAGGGTGCAAAGAGGGAGTCAACGCCGGGAAACATTGGTCAAAGACGGAAAGCCACCTCTAGGTGTTTTCTAACAATTGTTTTTTCATTTTCGGTGTTTGCTTACAAAAGGTTTTTTAAAAGGTGTTTAGTTACAACAAAATTTTTTTAAAAGGTGTTTTTTAACAAATTTTCCTTTATTTTTTTTGCCTACCATCTGGTTCACCTTTTTCAGGTTAATCCGGATTCGAGGATCAGTTTTGGGTGGTTAGATTACAGTCTCATCTCAGTTGTTGTTGAGGAGGATCGAACACAAGTTTATCCTACCAAATGTAATCTCAATCACCACTACACCAACAATCAATTGGTATTAAGAATGGGTACATATACTAGTTGCCCAACCATAACCAAACCTCAATATTAGATCAAGGCGCCTTAAACAATTTAGTGCCTTAGGGTCCTTTGTCAAATTTGAAAATAAGGCGCCGAAAAATTTATATTTATGCTTATACAAATTATTAGAAAAATTGTAAGAAATTAAAAATTGATACTTGTATTATGCTGATACAAATTATAAGCAAAATTGTGAGAAATAAAAACTTATATTATACCTACGGAGTACTTAATTCTATACATAGATAATGATGGATTGTTGTACAAGTGTAATGAATGTATTTTCTCAAAAGTTTGTTTTTTTCCATTATTTTTTTTCTTATATTTGATTGTTCTCATTTTTCATGTCATCATCTATAACAAAACATTATACTAAAGCAAAAATCCGTGCTTAATTTTTGACCGTTGACTTCATTTTATACTAAAGAAAAAATAATCTAAAAATACTGGCGGACTCAAAAATGAGAAGAATGTGATAAAAATGGAAAATCTTAGAAATAACCTTTAGAAATTACTCTAAAAAATCCTATTAATTACTAAAGATAGAAGGTCTAAAAGTAGAAAATAATTAAAACAACTAAAAATAAATATTTTCTGCTTTTTGTTGGACCCTCAGCGTATGATTTCGCCTTAAATTTACTTCGATTCGTGCAAATGGGTTTAATTCATGGATTTTATCATAACTTTAGGAATTGGACCAGTCGCGAAATATTGTATTTTTCATCACTAACTATTTAGTTTGGGGAGGCACTTTCAAGTTCTCTACAATATGGGTTGTGTTTAAATCAATTTCATTACATCGAAAAAATCATACAAAAATTTAATCAATTTGATTGTGTTCCAATGAAAACCTCATATGATTATAGCATTCATTTGAAAAAGAATAGAGGTAACAATGTATCATAAGACGAAGATGCTAAGATCATTGGAAGTGTGATGTTTTTGATGAATTATACTAAACCATATATTACATATGATGTTAGTAGATTGAGAAGATATACTTACAATCCTAATCGTGTTATTTCTCGTCAACACCTAAAAAGTGCATGTATTCACATTAAATAAAGACAATTTTGGATGACCAACTTAGGTACCCTCAATTAATCTAATTTCAAGGGGTCATTCAATTATTAGTCTTTAGAGTGTTAATTCAAAATCTTCTAGGGTTAATCTATGTGCTTATAAGGCTCTAAAACGGAAATTTGATTGTTGTTCAAAGTTACAACGCTAAATTTGAAATTGAGACCGAGCAGAGGCCGCTAAATATTGGGGGTGTGGTGCACTACTTCACCTTTACCCTTGTCCCCCAATCTATAATCTAGTGCACGACCTAACAATGGAGTCCATTAGCGCGCCTTACATTACGTTTGGATAGGTTTAATAATGGATTTTTCATCTCCCAAAAATGTGTTTTGGTGACTTCCTCTGTTTAATTTTTCAAGTATCCACGATCATTTAAGGCAATCAAACTTACACTATGCTTAATACATGTATTAAATAACTTGTCATTCTCATTCGTAGATCTAGATAAGCAGCCCCTTGAAACCCTGAACTAGGCCTACAATTCTTATTTCACTTATTTTTAGACAAAAAGGTAAAACTTTTCAACATAATGAGCCATGTGTCGCTTTTGGATTTTGTTTCTGTAGATTGTGATAGATAGATTAAAGATAGTGTTCTAGTAATTAAGCTAGTACATACTATATTGGTAACTAGTTGTAGGCGTGTGCCCTCATCGGGCCTACGTCCTACGTCGATTTTGAATTGTGTGCTTGAGCCACAAATCCCGCACATGAGTGCGTTAGGGAGTGTTGTCGATAGAGGGGATCGTCACCGTGCCTATATAGGTTAATAACGAACGTTCAATCCATTGGTGCCAAATTAATGACCCCACTGTTAGGTCTGGTAACTAGAGTGTGGGTTCGGGGACATAGTACGGACTAGATCTTTGATCCAATCTACCTGCATGTAGCGGCCTTTACTCGGTCTCATTGTAGTTCCATAAATCATAATAATTGAATTTAAAGAGCCTATTGATTTGATCTTAGAACGCGCAGTAACCTAATATTACTGCAAGAGTTGATTTCTATTCAGCATGTATCGCTACCTATCCTAATGATTGTGATCACTTCGAATTAATCAAATAAATATGGTGGCTAAAATCCGTTCGTCCATAATTAATCCGAATTCAATGTGATTCAAGAAAATTTCGGTCTTGATTAAGCAATAGAAAGAGACATAGGCTCAAAGATCAAGAAATAATACATACAAGAATTGAAAACTCAAATATATAAAAATTAACTTACCTTGTGCATCAAAAGCTTTGCTTCCAATTGAATCGCTTATCATAACAAGGGAAATCGTTAGCATTGACAATTATAATTAAAATGATTGTGATAAGTTGAAAACGGTTGAAAACGAATGAATTTACATGGTTGAAAACCAAAAAGCAAAACTAAATTCAATTTATTATATTAATCAAAATTAATAACAAGAGAAGAGAGAGATTTTGATTGAATAGTCTCAGAATTTGTACCTAAAAAATCCGCAAAGATACGACTCCGAAACCTGCAATGAATTCGAGAGACTTTTTATTTTGAAAGTGGTTTGTGTTTGTGGATTGAATTTGGATGAGAGAGACTTTTGACAGCTTTAAATTGCACTACGTATTATGATTTTCGTTGATTGAATACTAATTTTTTGTTGATTGAAACTGATTTTTTGTTGAACTTCAAATAAGCACCGAGAGCATGTATTTATAGGCGTTGAGAAAGCAACGACTAATTCTATCTAACTTTCGTCTAATATCATTGGGAATTTTTGCATCAATGTCTTTTGGATCTAATCTGTTATCCAAGAATTATCCTTTATCTGACTTTGGATAAACTTGGTGGTCAAGATTAATCTTCTAAAATATTCCAGAATATTCCCGAATTATCTGGATTTATCGAAGAATTTCTGAATTTATTTATTTTTTAAAATTATTTCGCAAACATATAAAAATTATAGAAAATCATTATCAGAAAAATTATTTAAAAATATTAGAGAACTTAGAAAAATGAGAAAAATAAGATGAGAATGAAAAATCTTAGAAATGGTTTTAGAAATAATTCTAAAATCGTTTTTGCTAAGAAAAATTCCCTAAAAATAGAAAATAATTAAAATAACTATTTTCTGCCAATTATTGGGCCCTCGATATAGTATTTCGAACTAAACTTCAATTCAACTCATGGAAATGTGTTTGATTTATGGATTTCGCCACAATTGCCGGAATCAGATCTATTTCGAAACGTCGTATTTTTCCTCATAGGCTATTCAATTTGGGGAGCCACTTTTTGGTGTCTACACTAGTAATAATATGGTAGAGTATTTAATTGAACATGTACACTTGTATAAATAGATAAAAATTTTGCAAATGAAAGCAAGCCTAAAATTATTATTTTTTGTTTTTACTAACCATTGCACCGCGCGCGATGCGTGTTGCCCCGAATGGTGTGTTAAACGAAAGACTACAAATAGAAATGATTGATTATAAAAATTAACACATTACATTGTATCATAATGGTTCAATATCTAGAAGTACAAATAGCACAGTATGCCCAATCCTTGTGCTAGCAATAAAAGTCAAACAACTAAGATTAGCTAATTAGCCAAGCCATTTCTAACAAAACTCTCAAAAGTATTCAAAAATTTTGAAATTGTAAAACGACTACATACATCTCCATTTGTCAAAACAGTTTAATATAACAACAACAAGATCACTATCATAGTAAGAAACACTAATTTTTTCTTCCTATAGTTCTAATAATGTAGGTACAATATAGAAAAATCTTTCCTATTAGATAAATGGAGTGAGGGACAAATGATCACTATAATAAAACATGGCCAATTTACCCAATTGTGATACCTCATAACAATGCCAAAAAAAAAAAATAGTCACAATTTTCTCCAACGTGCTTTCGAAAAACGTCAATATATTCTGAGAGGCTATTATTTTAATTTGTCCATATTGAACATACAGAAACGCTATTTTTCCCTACTTAAGAAAAATTACTAGACACTTAAATCATCTTAACCTTGTAATTGGTTTTTTCAGCCTATGTAGGACTTGAAGCTACATAATTGTGCAGTAACACATTGCTCTAACATTTGAGCTAATAGGCTTCTAAATGAAGCTATTACAAAGTAAATTGTTGAAGTGTCCAAAAGATGAAATCCAAACCCCAAAGTCCTTTATCTTAAATTCTTTATAAACCAGAAAACATAATCCCTAACAATAAATAAACACACGACTTAAATAAGCAACAAAAGTTACAAAGACTTAATTATCATCGCAATATTATGTGCCTAGCAATTTAATAATGATCCTTACTTGATCCTCTTATCTTTTGGAGAGGTGGAAAGAGGAGAATAAAAACAAGTAAGAGTCAAAGCCATAAAGTTACAAAGTCACCCCAATGGTGCTGATGTAACTCTCAAGATAGGTATCATCCTGTTTCATAAAGCCATTAAGTGAGAACCTAATATGCAATTAAGGTCACTTGCATTTAAACCTATCTATGTAAGCATGACAAATTCGAGGAAAGAGAACAAACTTCCAGAAACTCCCCTTTTAAAATTTTGACATATACAATATACAGTTTGATAAAGCATGTGAGGTTCGAGTACCTGTGACATGGTCGTAAAGTGCAAAATTTCTAAAATCAGACCTTACAATATCAAATTTATTTTCAATAGACATCTAGAAAATAAAACCCAAGACATCACTATTTAAATTTTATAGAGGTTCCAAGTACCGCGCAAATACTATCACATAACAATAATATACGACCTTTCTAAGTCTTTCCCTTAGCAAGACCAATTTCATAAATATACTGAATTAGTAAATAGCCGTTGTCGTCGGATTAATTGATCACAATAGCATATCCCTTGAATTCAAGTTATATATTTCTCACTTTCCCAAGAGCAGTCCCATTATTCAAGTCTCTTATGGACCACATTTATAAAGCGTAACTCCTTTGTATTACTCTTCCTTTGTAAAACTACTCATTTATAGACTAACAAATTCCCCAATGAAGATCTATCTATGAAAACTTCACATACATTCAAAATTATATCGCAATTAAAACTCACTTGTTTAAGGTCATCAAAATTGATATTTGCATCAACTCCTTGAAACTTAACAATAGCTCTGTCGTATTCCTGTGTTGCCAATTAAACAAAAGGCATCGTATATAACAACACCAAAATAAAACCAGCATTTTCTCGAGCTTATTTTGCAACCATTATCAAACAAGTTAAAACCAGCCATATCAACCCATACGCAAGCAATACATCTACACTATGACAAGTCACCTAATATCTAGAGATTTGTAAAAGCTCATCACATTGTCAAAGTATCTTGGAACTTCACTCCAAACTATCACAAGGTTTACCATGTCTTTCCAATATAAAAGAGTAAGAAGCTCAAACCCAAATATATGTGACAATTATAAAGATCCTTATGTCACATTCACGCAAAAAACGAAACCTCAAATACCAATGCCAAACGACATCTTTAATACAACACCTCAGAAGATACACACTAAGCACCATGGCAAATACAAACCTCATATAAATTCTTCATTCTCCCTCTTGATTCAAATGGGAATTTCTCCAGCATAACAAATAATCTGGGGCCAATTGGACCATAATACAAGAAAAGATACATGATTAGAGTGAATGGCTAATGGTTTGAATAAGCATAAGAAACATAAACCTGTGATAAAGATCCTTCCAACAATTTCCACTACTTCATTGCCAACCAGCCACAAGATTATTTAGATACCAATCTGAGGCACAAAATATTATCACAGAGCTCAACATGTTTGATAAAATCAACTCATTATTCGATGACATGAATTACACAACTTCACAGGTAAATTGAAAATGCAATATATATATATATATATATATATATATATATATATATATATATATATATCAAAAAATCAACTCATATGAATTAATGACATGAAATACACAGGTAAATCGAACATAAGATGCAACAAACCTATATGAGATAAATTCCGGTAATGATATAAAAGAGGTTAAAGTATACATGAGAATTGACTCTAGGAGTCTTGTTAAAGAAATATGAAGACTTGGTGTTTGGTGCATTGGCAAAAACCAATATTTCTAGAATAAGATTTTAAAGACGGAGGCAACTCACCCCCCCCCCCCACACACACACACACACACCTCTTCTCATAGGACCATTATATTTGATTTCAATTTTCAACATTGATTGTGGTTGTCAAGGCAACAATGCAAGATGCATCAACTGCAAGTACTTCCCCCACCTCAAGATTTTCAGCACAATTGTAATAGAGAGAGTTGTGAAGCATGTTACACATACTAAAACATATTGCCCAAGAAAATCATGAAGTGAAATCAAAAATCGATGCAACTCCAATCCAAAAGAATTCCTTTCCTACTTTTTTGAAGCCAAATTGTTGATTAGGGTTTTTAAAAGTAACTAAATAACAAACTAAATCAATAAAAAAAATCCCGAAACTTCAAACTGCAATTAGTATTGAAATTCCAACTCTCAAAATAGTAATCAAAACTCCCAAACAAATAGTGAAAAAAATCACCAAGAAGTTCTATCCACCACTTTCTAGAATGCCAATTCGAATTAAATCAAGAACTTTTTTATCAAATCTTATAGTATAATAATTTTAAATTAGCAGCTACATTATAACCTCAAAGCTTTAATAAAATTGAAATCAAATAAATTCAAAGACTTCAGTAGCTGATATTCTCAACATCACATTAACAAATTTTCAGATCAGGCGATATTTTGATCGATGAAGCTTAGTTAACCATTTCAACAAGGAAATAAAAGAACTTACTTTACCTCTTTAAGAAAATCTTAATTCCGAGAAGCATGACGAATGAATAAATGAGTGTAGACACCTAAAAATGTCTCCCCAAATTGAATAGTCGATGAGGAAAAGTACGACATCTTGAAATAGATTTGACTCTTGAAGTTGCGACAAAATCCATAAACCACATGCATTTGCACAAGTTGAATTAAAGTTGAGTTTCAAATCATACGTTGAGAGCACAATAATAGGCAGAAAGTATTTATTTTTATTTATTTTAATTATTTTCTATTTTTAGGCTTTTTTCTTTATTTTTAGGATTTTATAGTATATCTTCTGTTGCGGATTTGGCTATAAATTCTGAGGCTATTCAATCAAACTCTCTCTCCCTTCTTTTGTTATTAATCTTGATTAATAAAATTCATTGAATTTTTTTTTTACTTTTGGTTTTTAATCATGTAAATTCACTCGTTTTCAATCGCTTTCGGCTTATCGCAATCGTTTTGATTATAATTGTCAATGCTAACGATTTTCTTTATTATGATAAGCAATTCAATTTGAAGCAAAGCTTTTGACACTCTAATCTTGCTTTGTTTTCTTTTGTTTTGATAGCGAATCTTGCTTTGTTTTCTTTTGTTTTGATAGCGAAACAAGTTAAGTTGATTTGTATATATTTGAGTTTTAATTTCTATATATATTATTCTTGATCTTTGCGCCTATGACACTTTTGATTGCTTAATCAAGATCAAAATTTACTTAAATCACATTAAATCCATATTAATTTTAGGCACCATATTAATTTTATTAATTCGAAGTGGTCACAATCATTAGGATAGGTAGCGATGCATGCTTAATAGGAAACAACTCATGTTTTGTTTTTAGTGCGCTTTCTAAGTTCATATTGATAGGCTCTTTGAATTCAATAATGATTATGATTTATGGAATTACAATGAGACCGAACATGCAGGCGGATTGGGTCAAAGATCTTTTCCGGTCCATGTCCCCGAACCCACACTTTGGTTACCAGACCAAATAGTGGAGCTATTAGTTTGGCACAAATGTTTCGGGCGTCCGTGATTAACTTATATAGACACGGTGGCGATTCCCTCTATCGACAACACACCCTAACGCACTCACGTGCAGGATCAATTTAAAATCAACGTAGGATGTAGCTCCCGAATATGGCACACGCCTACAAAATGGCGACTTCACTAGGGATAATCATCGTTTAGTGAGTGGACAAACTTGAAAGTCTCGTAGTTCCGTTTTCATAATTAATTGGATTGTGCATGTGACCCTCCGAATAGGGTCATACCTTAGGCTCCTTGGTCTCATATGGGCATGTTCTGTACTCGAGATCTCCATAAGGGGGATACTACCTTAGTGCATGTGGTTAATGGATCACATGGCTAAGGCAAGTCCTATCTTGCCTATATGCCGCATGTGCACGTGTTACTGGATGCATGTACTTAATGGGTATCTTGGCCATACATCGATAATGCTAGTGGTGAAAGTTGGACTAAGCTCTACTTTTAGGCATGGTACCTTATTTGACTTAACCAAGCCGACTTATAGTTCACTTAAATATTGAACTTAAGTGAAATAAATTTAACTTGTGTTTCTATCAATGTGCTTGTGCTTGTGACCATTAGCTCGTGACTCTATTCAAGGCTACTAGTCCAAAACATAGTCTAGGACTACTCAATGTCCCTAGTCCAATACATGGTTGGGTTCAATTCATAGGCCCCATTCGAGTCTAATCTAAGCCCATTCCTAATCAAGCCCAAATTAAGGACCTTAAAACTGAACTAAGCTCTTTCAATTTCAATTTCAATTTAAACATAGGCCCAGAACCTTAAAACTGACCTAGGTTTGATTCCAACTCTAGCACCTTAAACCAGAATTAGGTCTAGAATACAATTTCAAAATCAAGTCAAGTTCAAGAACCTCAAAACTGACCTAGGTTCGATTCTAACTCTAGAACCTTAAACCAGAATTAGGTCTACAATTCAATTTCAAGTCAAGTCCAAGAACCTTAAAACTGCCTAGGTTCAATTCCGATTCTAGCACCTTAAACTAGAATTAGGTCTAGAAATTAATTTCAACTCAAGCTCAAGAACCTTAAAACTGTCCTATGTTCGATTCCAGCTCTAGTACGTTAAACTAGAATTAGGTCTAGAATTCAAATTCAAAATTTCAATCTCAATTCTTAGGTTTAGAACCTTAAACCCGAATTAGGTTCATTATTTGGAACTTTTAGTTGCTAATCCAATCCAAATCCAATTCAGGAAAGATTGCAAAGGCTTGAGAGGCCCAAGGAGGAGAGAAGTCAAACAAATCCTACCTTCACATACAAAGACCTCCACATCCACAAAAGGCCCATGTCTCGTGACCCTTCACCATGCTAAAAAAAGCATAATCATTTACGTACCTTCTTGACCCAACTGGAAAAACATCAAACTCCACCACCACCAAAGTCTCATATCCAATCCACTTGCTACACCATGAGTCACCCAAGGCGTAGATCATTGATCCATGAGGTCTTCTATAGATTGAGTCAGAGTCCTAGTCCTAGCTAATCTATTCCTTTTTTTAGGCTATGTCATTTAGGATGTAGTGTCATCAATTTCAATAAAATAAGGCTTTCATTTTCAATTTTTTTTCCTTTTTCTAATTCAACGATGACACTCTTACCACTCAATGACCTAAAAAAATAAAAAAGTTTAAAAATTCAAAAAATAAAATGGACATGTTCGAGAGGCCCTCTTCCATCGCTCCACAAAATAAATCTCTTCTCTCCATTCACCTTAAGTCAAACATCCATTGCAACCTCTTTGAGCTTATTGACCATCTTCTTTCATAACCACATCAAAACACCATTCAAGACAATGACAAGCTCAGTTCAAAGATGCCAAAATCAACTTCAAAATCAAATGAAATCGAAATTCAAAGTTCAAAATTCAAAAGTCAAAAGCTTATCAAAGTCCAAGATAAATCGAAGTACAATCTACGCCTCACACCCTCAATTTTTAGCCCACATTACAACCTCAAAAGTCCTCTCCAAATGAACATTGTCCGTCACTTTCACACATGACCTCATGAACTACGATCGGTCTGATTTAGCAAGGATACATAAGTAGCCTCAACTCGAGGTTCGACCCACTTAATAAATATAAAACGAGGTTCACCTCAATGAGTGGTTTGATTCTCTAGTCTAGACCCCAACATAGACTCATGTTTGAACCCGTATCATTAGCCAACCTCACATCTAGCCACATCTTTGACCCCTTGTCACAAATTTGACCCTTTTCTATTTCTCGAACCATAGTATATCCTTTAGCCACCTTCAAGGACTCGTTGACTCAATCTTCAAGAAGTAAATCCACCTAATGTTTAAGGTTAGTACATCTCGTTAGGGAACTAAAAAATGACCTATCTAATATCAAACTTGTCTCTTCCACATTACCTCTAAGTCTTACTGGAGGGCTAGCCGTCATCATGGTCCACTCGAAACATTATTCCTTGTCTTCTAGTTGGGGGCTTCTTATCTCCTAAGGCTCTATTGCGTGTCCAAGTGGAAAATTTGAAACTCCACTTATGGACCATGTCTCTTTCAAGTCATAGAGATTGCTACATCAACATTAATGTCAAATTCGAGTTCAAGCCACAATCTTCTAGCACACTTCTATCTATAAGCCCTCTTCAATTAACATTCTTCATTGACACTTGGTACTAGGATTAGACTCTAGTATTGTCCTCTCATGTCTTAAACCAGACCTAGACATGCTACAATTTTGCGTCCTAAAATAGATTTGGACAAGATGTGGGGCGTTGAACCAGACCGTACTGACCCTTCGTGCACTAGGGAGATAAAGTCAGACCTATGTAGCCTTTAGAGCACTTTATCAATTTCAAGCTCAAAAGTTACAAGTTAAAGTCTCTTTCGGCATTAAAACAAACTTATGTTGTTTTTAAGATAGTCCTTAATCCTGACTTAGGACTATCATTTTCAAGTCTCTCAGCATTAGAACAGACTTATGCCGTTTTCAAGATAGTACTTAATCCCGACTTAAGACTATCATTTTAAAGTCACTGTTGTTCTCTGAAAAGCCAAGGCCAGCCGTAAGGAGAAGAATCGCCCAAGGATCCAAGCACTTCCGAGAGAATACAATCGCATGGGGCGCGATAATAGGTAAAACTAACCATTGTTTTGCAGGTACCGGCAAAAAAGGATAATTCGAGATCGCAGAACGTCTCGAACTATCCTCCGTCTCGAATCAAATACTTTGCATTTCAGCTTACGAGAACAAACTTTTCTCCAGACTTAGCCAAAGTGGGGGCTTCTATAGACACCTAAAATGTCTCCTCAAATTGAATAGCCAATGTGGAAAAGTACGACATCTCAAAATAGATTTGACTCCGGAAATTGCGACAAAATCCATATACCACATCCATTTACACAATTTGAATTAAAGTTGAGTTTGAAATCCTACGCCGAGAGCACACTAATAGGCAGAAAGTATTAATTTTTATTTATTTTAATTATTTTCTATTTTTAAGCTTTTTTTTCTTTATTTTTAGGATTTTATAGAATATCTTCCATAGGTTATTTTTCTACTTTCTACTTTTCATCTTGTTCGTCTCATTTTTCTGACTTCGCCAGTATTTTTAGATTATTTTTCATATTTTCTATGATTTTATAAGTTTTTAAAAATGATTTTCGAAAATAAATAAATTCAGAAATTCGTTGTTAAATCCAAATAATTCGGGAATGATCCGGAATATTCTAGAAGATTAATCTTGTTTACCAAGTTTATCCAAAAGTGGATAAAGGTTAATTGGATAGTAGATTAGATGCAAAAACACGGATATTAATTCCCGAACGAAAAAGATATTAAATTAAGCACGGATTGCTGACGTGGTTTGCCACTTTAGCCACAACGGTTTTCTTGACTGTATAAATGGTGCAAGTGATCGTATATACAGTCCTCACAACCGTATATATGGTCCTCAAACCGTATATACGAGTGTTATCCGTATGCTTGATTTTGAATTTATTTATCTTTTTCCCAAAAACGCCTACAAGAAATGCTCTCAGCGCTTAATCGAAAATCAACGAATATCATAAAACGTAGTGCAATCCAAAGCTCTCAAAAGTCTCTCTCTCATCCAAATTCAATCCATAAACACAAATCACTCTCAAAATCAAAAGTCCCTCGAATTTATCGAAGCTTTCGGAGTCGTATCTTTGCGGATTTAGGTATAAATTCTGAGGCTATTAAATCAAACTCTCTCCCTTCTTTTGTTAATAATCTTGCTTGATATAGTTTATTGAATTTTGTTTTAATTTTGGTTTTTAATCATCTAAATTCATTCGTTTTCAATCGCTTTTAGCTTATCGCAATCGTTTTGATTATAATTGTCAATGCTAACGATTTTCTTAATTGTGATAAGCAATTCAATTTGAAGCAAAGCATTTGACACTCTAATATTGCTTTATTTTCTTTTGTTTTGATAGCGATACAAGGTAAGTTGATTTGTATATATTTGAATTTTGATTTTCTATATATATTATTCTCGATCTTAGCGCCTATGACACTATCGATTGCTTAATCAAGACCGGATTTTACTTGAATCATATTAAATTCAGATTAATTATGGACGAATGGATTTTAGGCACCATATTAATTTTCTTAATTCGAAGTGATCACAATCATTAGGATAGGTAGCGATGCATGCTTAATGGAAATCAACTCTTGTTTTGTTTTTAGTGCGCTTTCTAAGATCAAATCAATAGGCTCTTTGAATTCAATGACTATGATTTATTGAGCTACAATGAAGCCGAGTAGAGGCCGCTACATGCGGGCACATTGGGTCAAAGATCTTTTCCATACCATGTCCTCGAACCCACACTTTGGTTACCAGACCAAAGAGTGGGGCCATTAGTTTGGCACCAATATTTCGAGCGTCCGTGATTAACCTGTATAAGCACGGTGGCGATCCCCTCTATCGATAACACACCCCAACGCACTCACGTGCGGGATCAATTCAAAATCGATGTAAGATGTAGGTCCCGAATAAGGCACACGCCTACAATGAGCTCTAGAGTTTTTAGAATTATTGTGGTTATGATTAAGTGATTATAAATCATGTCTCCTTACAACGCATAACATCACACTCATGACCAAAATTTTCAATATAGATTGACATCAATTTCACTTGCATGACAAAAATAGATCTCAGCAATATAAACCATCAATTGCAATTCTACAAACAATTAGCACATTGAATCGTCAATTTTGCAATTCAATGAAAAACTAACTTGTAGTACGTTTATTCATGATAATGAACTTATACCAAGGATCTTTATTCCTGCYAAAATTCACAGCAAAACAATAAGAACAAAATTAAATACTACGGACCCAAATCAAAACAGGAAAACACAGCACGTGCACAACAGCGATCAATAACAGAGCAGGCACAACACAATAACTTACAACAAACAAAGCATAGTAACATACAATAACAACCATAGCTACAAGACTGATACTTTTCAAGCAGCCAAGCCAGGCAGGAAATTGAGTCCTGACCAGAGCATCTCCAAGTCGACAGGAGACTAACTACATCAGATACTGTAGACACCTAAAAATGTCTCCCCAAATAAGGGTCCTATGATTTTACTATATCGATCGTCAATTGGTCCGGATTTCTTAAAAGGCTTGAGATTGCTTAAATAAACATTAGACCTACCCTTAAACCCATATCCTAAGCCTAAACCATTTATTTTAATTAAACTTAGCCTAAATTATAATATTAACAATTGCCTAACCATGCAAGCCCATACTCCATGCAAACCCCCATGTAAACCATTTCAGCCCATGCAAAACACACATACACGCAGAAACCCACACCACACGGCTTCCCTTTTCATGCCAATTTCAACCCTACTTCCTTACCCTAATCCTCCCTATATAAACCTCTCATACCAGCAGCATACAACATCAACAAAACCCATAAAAATCCCTCAAAATCACGCAGCAAAACATCCCCTAAACTGCTGCAAATTCAGCCGCACCGCTCAGCCAAAACAGCCCTCAAAACATCTCCGTTTCCGCCCCGTTTCAGCCCTTAAATGCAGCAACTAAGCACCTCTCTAATCACCCATTATAGCTTCTCTATTTCAGCCCCAAAAGTGCAGCAAGTCACGACCAAAAACCGCCCCAAAAAACCCCTCAAAATAGCCCCTTAAACAGCCCGAAACCAAGCCATCGAAGGCCTTTGACGATTCCGTTTCGACCCGACGATTCGATACAATWTCTGAGGACTATAACACTTCATAACCATATATTTATTTAATTTCATGATTCATTTAAGTAATCATCTTYTTCTATGATTGTATTTTGTTATGTTTATATTGTTGTATCTCAATTCGTTTTTTCGGTTTTGTTCATATAAGGATTTAGAAACAGAGTAATATGAGAA
>SNQN01004386.1:0-21572 GCA_008642245.1 Bassia scoparia
ATATATATATATATATATATATATATATATATATATATATTATACACACACACAATATATATTCATTATCTAACACCACTGCAGTCGAAGCGGGAGGCTTGCGGATGCTTAGACTTTCTCGAAAATTATCAAATAGGAAGCGAGGAAGATCCTTAGTGAAGATATCTGTTATTGGTAACGAGAATGAACATGATGAACACACACTTCGTCTCGTTGAACTTTCTCTCTAACAAAATGAATATCCATTTCAATATGTTTAGTGTGTTGATGTTGGACTGGATTGCCAAAGWGAAAATTGCACTCACATTATCACAATATACCATTGTTGCTTAAGAAATAGGACAAAAAAGCTCAAGTAACAAGTTGCGAAGGCAACAAGATTTAGAAACCACATTGGCTACACCCCGATATTCAGCCTTGACGCTAGATAGTGTAGGTTGTCGTTTCGATGACCAAGATATTAAATTATCTTCGAGAAACACATAATACCCAGAAGTTGAGCGACGAGTATCTCGACAATCGCCCCAATCGACATCCGTGTAGGACAAAAGAAATGTCTTATAAAAATGCATCCCGAAATCAAAAGTACCTTGAACATATCATAAGATGTGCTTCAAGGTCTCCATGTGTTGAACTTCGGAATCATGTATAAAAAGATACACCAGTTGGATAGCATAAGAAATGTCAGAGCGAGTAAAAGTCAAGTACTACAAAGCACTAGCAAGACGAAAAGTCAAGTACTACAAAGCACTAGCAAGACGACGGTAGTGAGTCGGATCAGCATAAGAAACCCCAGAGTCAGTACTCAACTTGCCTTTAGCGTCAACATTAGTAGGACATACTCACCATATGCCTTTTCTAATATTTCAGTAGCATATGTTCTATGAGAAAGAAAGAGCCCGTCCTTATTGTGGGAGACAGCCATGCCCAAGAAATATCACAAAGAGTCAAATATTTGTACAAATCATTTTATTAATATCAAACGAAATATCATTTTACAAATAAGAATATCATTAGTTTAGAAACATAAACAACAAAATTATATTTGTATCATTATTCTCACTTTCTGTTTGTAGGGAGTTATTGTACAATGATTGCTTGTTTATTTTGTGATGGAATACATAATGTGATTTATTTTGGAATCAAAAATTGAAGATAAGTTTAAACCACAATCTTTTCTTTTTTTTTTTTTAAATAACATTGAAGGTAAGCTTACTAATTTTGACAAGAGTAGCAATTCTTTTTCTTGGCTTATAAATAGGAGTAGTTTAAGGTAAGTGAGGCCTACCTAGGGGTGTTAACGAGCCGAGCCGAGCCGAGCTTTGGGCATTTTGAGCTAGGCTCGTGACGAATATCCTCGAGCTCGAGCTTTTTCGAGCCTTAAATGTCAAGTTCAAAATACATTAAAGCTATATTGGAATTCGAAAACTATAGTAAATAATGACTTCTAAGAACATATAATAGTTAATAGCTATGAATTTTCTAATTTTTTGTTAAATTTATCAATAATATACTACTAATTTTATAATTATTAGGTTAAAATAAAAGATAAAATAATATTTCGAGCCTAGTCTCGACGAGTTCCGAGCCGAGCTTAGATAGGTACGCTCGGACTCGAGCACCCGAGCTCGAAGCAAGCTCGGCTCGTTAACACCCCTAGGCCTATCCCTATTGTGTTTATTGTTATGCTTAATTGTGACAAGGATGACGGAAGAATAAGGTTGAGCATAGTGAAAAATGATTATAGCAATGATTTTGTAATATCTAATTTATATCAGTTGAGTATTGAGAGTATAATTAATCATCCAGGACTAATAAGGAAATTGTTCCTAGAAGTGAATCAAATATGAGAGTCTTTGTGCCATTTCACATTTCACTCCAATGCATGACAATAATAAAAGACCTTAGTGTCTCTCCACATTCCCTCGTGGCTTGTAGCATGATTAATAATCTATACTACCAATAAAGTATGATACCACTGTATCAACAAATGAAGGAGTATAACTCAAAAGAGGTTGATGAAGAAAGTGCACAATGAATGTAAGAGCTTGTTTCTTAGATGCAGTTATAGATGAGCAACGAGATTGCAACGATTAGAAAACACTACTTTAATTGCACAGTGCTTCTAACTTTTGGGCATTAAAGTTTACAAAAATATGCATGGAGCTTTATGCTTTGTTTGGTAGAGTGTAATCATTCTTTCTGAACAGCTGTTTTCTCCTTATTTAAAAAAATTTTATATTATTTGGCATACAAAGGAATGTAGAACCCTTTTTCATGGGATAAAATGTCCTTTAAAATGATGGAAACCATTTTCCTTCCAAAATGAAAGGAAACCCCATTTTCTTCTATTACAGTAGCTCATGATCAGCCTGTAATTAGCTCTTATATTAGTCATTAGGGTTTGATCAGTTAGCTGGGTCCCTTAATTCTATTGTTTGTTATGTTTCCAGTTTTGGCGGGAAAAGTTGTTAGAAATTGTAAGATTTGTTAGATTAGTTTCCTTAGCTAATTTCGACTTGTATTTCCTTATATAGTTATATAAAGCCTGTATCTCTTGGTTAAGGATTCATGAGTAATACAAACACAAACTCTTCTCAATTTTCTCTCTCTTCTCTCATCTCTCTTCTCTCCTCTTAATGTACTCTGTTTTCTATTTTCTCAATTGTTACAAAAATCGATGTAAATACAGGATTGATTCATTGATCACCTGTATCATTGGTATCAGAGAAACATATTCCTAAATTATCTCTCACAAAAAGTTTCGTTTTAATTGCTGCATACAACCTGTTTGTTGAATTGCACAGTTGAATTCTCACATTCTTTACTTTAATCAGTGAATTTTTATATCATTCTGGCTCAATCATTGCAAGAAGCACAACAGCAGTAGAAGAACAGCTGAATTCTTAGAGAGAAGGCTTAATGAGCAGAACCAACGTGATTTAACAGCGCTCAAATAGCAAATATGTGGAGCAGAAGGCTTGCTGAATGGTGGTTATTTAGATACAGAAATTCTAGGCCAACAAGAAGGGAGGCGTTTGAGGATGGTACACCAAGCACGCCATCATTTTCTAACAGTGATTCCAATAGAAGAATAATTCGTATGAACCCTAAACTTGAATTCCCAAAATTTGATGRWACTTTGCCTAGAATTTGGATCAAGAAATGTTACAAGTATTTTGCATTGTGTCGAATACCTRATGATTAGAGGGTTGATTTGGCTACTTTGCATATGGTTGGTAAGGCTGAGAGTTGGGTGATGAGTTACTTGTCATTTAGGAGAATGTTCAATTTGAATGTTGTTGAGCAATTTAATAGGTTATAGAACCTGGGTTCAATTGAGGATTGTGTGCATGCTTTTGAAAATCTAAGGTCTATTTTAGTGTAATTAGATCATTTCTTACCTGATACTTATATTCTTGATAGCTTCTTTGGAGGTTTGAAACCAACCATTAAACCTTTTGTCAGAGCCTTTAAACCCACATCTATCTCCCAAGCAATTGAGTTTGCTAGATTTCAAGAAGAAACCTTTCTACATTCAACTAATATACCACAAAAACTGCCTTACTATACACAAAAGCATACACACCCAGTCCCATATCCTAAGAATGCCACCCCCACATTGAGTAACAACAATAAACCCCCTTTGCTTCCTACACCATCCATGAAGCCAAACCCACAAAAATTTCAACAAAGAAATGCCAAACCATACATACATGTCCATGCAGACATTCGGCAAGAAAAGATTGCAAATGGTTTATGTTTTCTTTGTGACAAGCCATATGACAGGAATCACAAGTGACCTTTTAAGGAGCCTCAGTTGTTTATAGTGGAAGTACCTACAATTGAGGAGTTAGAGGAGTTTGGTAGTGAAAAAGAGTTAGGTTTTGAGGGAGCTGCAGAACCTTTCTTGTCTGTGAATGCAATGATTGGAAATCAAAATTATCATACCATGAGGGTGCAAKAAAAGGGTACATGATAAAGGTTTCCATATTCTTATAGAMTTAGGAAGTACACATAACTTCCTGGATCTATCTTTGGCAAAAAGGTTAGGTTGTCAAATTGAATCTATTCCTAAACAATATGTTACAGTTGCTTATGGTAATTMYTTGCCTTGTGTGCATGTGTGTAAAGGTTTTGAATGGGAAATGCAGGGCAAGAAATTTGTTGCTGATGTCATGTTAATTGGTTTGGGAGGTTGTGACATGGTGTTGGGAGGTGCAATGGTTGTCCACTTTGGGACCTATTAGTTAGGATTTCAAGAAACTTTGCATGAGATTCCAGCTACAAGGTGACAAGATTTCTCTCATTGGTGTACCCCCAAAGAAGGTTAAGYTGTGTGAGGGAGAACCAAGTGCAAAACTGTTTGAGACAGCTACCCAATTGTGTCTTATGCAAGTCAAGGAGGTATACAAAAGTGATGAGTCTGAGCACCTAGCATCTCTTGATGTTTTGAGCAGCCAATGGCCAGAATTGACAAAGTTGCAGAACTTGTATGCAAACATCTTTGCTGACCCCACAAAGCTACCACMTGATAGAGGTGTCTTTGATCATAGGAWTCCATTAGAAGATGGTACAAGACCTGTYAACATCAGGCCTTATAGGTATCCCTTGAAGCAGAAATATATCATAGAACAGCTAGTACAAGATATGTTGGAAAGAAGTGTGATACAGGACAGTTCTAGTCCTTTTGGTTCTCCAGTAGTATTGGTGGGAAAGAAGGATGGCACCTGGAGGTTATGTGTGCATTATAGRGAGCTTAACAAGAAGACAATCAAAAATAATTTTCCTATACCTATTATTGATGAACTGATAGATGAGCTTGCAGGAGCTTCTATATGTCAAAAAGTTGGATCTCAGGTCTAGGTATCATCAACTAAGGGTTCATCCTGAGGATGTGTACAAGATAACTTTTAAGACTCATTCAGGTCATTTTGAATTCCTTGTAATGCCATTTGGGTTGTCAAATGCTCCAGCATCTTTTCAAATTGGATGCATCATGTRTTCAAGCAATTGCTCATGTTATGTGTCTTGGTATWTTTTTTATGACATACTGGTCTACAGTAAGACTTTGGATGAGCATTGGCAACATTTATCAGCTGTCTTTGAATTAATGAGACAAAATCAAATGTATGCCAAATTGAGCAAATGTGCTTTTGTGCAGAAAATGGTAGAATACTTGGGGCATCTAATTTCTAAGCAKGGAGTAGAAACAGACCCTTCTAAGGTAGCTGTAGTAGAAAGTTGGCATGTACATGCTTCAGTTAAGGAGACTTGTAAGGATATCATTCTACAAACATGGAAGAAAGGAGGAAATGTCAGCAATAATTACTACAAGTCACAGGAAAGCTTGCTTCTTGGAGTAAGGACAAGTTTGGAGACTTTCACAAAGAAATCCGAGCTTGCACTCAACAAATGGAGGCTTTGATGGCTGAACCCCAAACTACTRAAATTATTGAAAAGATGAAGGCTATTGACATACGACTCGATGAACTAGAGGCCCGGGAGGAATTATATTGGAGACAGAGGAGCAGACAGGATTGKCTTAAACATGGGGATAAAAACATAAATTTTTTCCATGGGAAAGACAAATAAAGAGTGGCCTGAAACAACATTTTGCAGATAAAAGATGAGGCTGGGAATATATTTGAGGATGAAACGTAGGTAGTAGAGGTATTAGTGCAATACTTTGAGGAGTTATTCAAAGGCGCAACAACTGTTGACATGGACCCAGTAATCAACAAAGTGCATCCTTTACTATCGGCGGAAAAGCAATTATATATGTCCCAACCTTATACAGGGGAAGAAGTGTCGGAGGCGCTTAATCAAATGCATCCCACTAAAGYTTCTGGACCTGATGGTATGTGCGCCCTTTTTTATCAAAAATTTTGGGTGAATATTGGTCAGGATATTATTAATAGAGTCTTAGATATTCTTAATAATGGTGCTGAAATTGGTTTGATTAATCAGACTTACGTTGTTTTGATTCCAAAAAAAATATTTGTGAGTCTCCTGTTGATTATAGGCCAATTAGTTTATGCAATGTCTTGTATAAAATTATGTCCAACGTGCTCTCGAATAGGCTTTAAAAAGTGCTCCTGATCTTATCCATRAGTCGCAAAGTGGGTTCGTGCCAGGTCGTGTTATAACTGATAATATTTTGGTAGCTTATGAATGTTTCCATTATTTGAGGAAAAAGAAAACAGGCAAGGAAGGGTTTTTGGGGTTGAAGTTAGACATGAGCAAGCCTATCATCGGGTCGAGTGGAGCTTCCTAAAAATATAATGAATAAGTCGGGCCTGCCAAAATATTTGTGGATTTAGCTATGAATTGTGTTCGATCAACTTCATTTTCTATATTGATCAATGGCCAACCTCCCGACGTTTCGGCCTACTAGAGGTCTCCGACAAGGAGACCCGTTGCCCCCTTTCTTATTTTAATTATTTGTGTGCAGAAGGCTTGTGACGTTATTAGAATGCGGAGGCCAAAAGAGAAATACATGGCGTTGAAAAATTGGCAAAAGAGTAACTCCAATTTCAACACCTTTTCTTTGCTGATGATAGCTTGCTGTTTATTTCGAGCTAAATGAAGTTGACAGTGACAATGTGTTGGAGATCATTCGACCTATGAAGCAGCTTCAGGCCAAAACTAAATATGGAGAAATCGGAGGTGTCTTTAGCCGAAATGTGGACGTACAAAAAGGATATCAAATTCAGATGGAATTTTTTAAGTAGGTAGTAGCTAGCATATAAAGTTTTTGGTCTCCCTACCTTTGTGGGGAGTTCTAAAATAGTTTTCCTAACAATCAGGAGCGGGTCTGAAGAAGCTTAAGGATGGAGGAAAGGGTGTTTATCTCAGGCCAACAGAGAGGTTCTAATTAAGAACTGTGGTGCAAGCAATCTCAACTATGCTATGGCAATGTTTCGCTCTCCTGGAAGGAATCCTTCTAAATTGAACGATTTTCTAGGAATTCTTTTGGGACAAAAGCAAGAGGAACGGAAAATGGCTTGGGTGGGATGGAGAGGATGTGTTGCTCCTAAGAAAATTGAGGGATTGGGATTTCGAAAGTTAGAACGTTCAATAAGGCTATGCTTGCAAAACAAGCGTGTGGAGAATTATGATACACGTAATCGTTTGCGGCAAAAAAATTGAAACAAAAATATTTCCCCACTTCTTCCTTCTTGGATGCTCGGGTGAGTTCCATGGCGAGCTATACATGGAAATCGATCTATTCGGCAAGAGATTTACTTCGAAAGGGTGCTAGAAAGGTGGTGGGAAATGGAGTATCCATTGATATTTGGCGTGATCCTTRGGTAACCAAACTTCGTAATTTTGGAGTTCTTTCTAAGAGCAATGAAGAGGGAACCGTCCCAGTTCTTGTACGTGACTTGATGATGGAAGGAAGATGGAAATTTTGATTTAATCCAATCTTTATTTACAGTATGGGAAACTGAAGCCATTTTATCAGAACCTCTGCCATTATATGCGTGTGATGATGGGTGGACTTGGATGTATTCGAAGTGTGGGAATTGTACGGTTAGAAGCGCATAATTCTTGGAGTTACAGGATCAAGGGAAAGAAAGGCCTAGTGCTACTAGTACTGCAGGGGATATGGTCTGGAAGCTATTGTGGCATGCTCACATTCCATCTAAAATCCGAAATTTTGAGTGGAGATTACTTCAGGATGGTTTACTTGTTTTGGCCAAGCTAGAAAAAAGGGGTMTGYAGATGGATACTACTTGTCCGTTGTGTGGGGAGGGTATAGAAACTGCAGTTCATGCGCTGTTTTTATGTAGTGAGGCCCGGGTGGTGAGGCAAGCGTCTGTGCTAAGATTGGAGGTGGAGGAGCCGGTTGAAGGGAGCTTATGGKATTGGAATTTATGGCTTATCTCACGTGTCAAGGACTCCTTTTGGTGGTCGTCGTTTTGGAGCATCGCTTGACAGATTTGGCTTCGTCGCAACTCGTAGACAATCAATCATAAACGAGGTGTGGTAGAGGTGATATTGGCTAAGGCACAAAGCATTGTGGGTGAGTACTTGAAAGCTAATGAGTTAGAAATAGTCACCATCGATCGGAGGCTACCTTTAAGTATTACTTGGTCTGCGCCTTCTAACGGAGTGTACAAATTGAATTCGGACACAACAGTGTTTGACAGGAATTCAATTGGTCTGGGAGGCCTCGTGAGAGATTGTACTGGGGATGTCCTTATTGCTACTTGTGAGGAGGTGCAAGGGCAATTTGAAGTTGAGATGGCGAAAGCTTGGCCTTGAGGCATACTTTGAAAATAGCGTGGGAATGTAGCTTGGAAAAGTTGATTGCGAAAGTCCCAAGATAAATGCTCCAATTGATTTAATTGTTAAGGACATTAGGATTTTAGCTTCCTCTTGTAATTTTTGTTCTTTTAGTTTTGTTAAAAGGGATGAGAACAAAGCGGTTCATATACTTGCTAGTTTGAGCCATAAGTATAGGGAAGTAAGGGTGTGGCTTGAGGAAGTTCTGAATGAAGTCCTTCCTACTATTATTTCGGACATGACTTAATAATATTTCCCATCTTCTCGTCAACAAAAAAAAAAAAGTGAATGTGATAGAGGCATTAGGTGCAAGGAATGCGCTAAGCTTTGAGTTAAAATCTTTAACCATATATATTATTTTCTATTTTTTAAGAAACGATGATATGTTATAAGTTCTTCGAAAGAGAAGGAAAAAAARGGAAAAGAAGCAAATAATAATAACTGGGCTAAATAACACCAAAATAAAACAACTGAGCTAATTAGCTAAATAACACCAAAACAAAACTAAGCTAAATGATTAAACTTAATCTGAACTAGTGAATTACACTGAAATCCTGTAAAATGAGCGGCAAGGAGCCTTTTCTTCAAATAACATAGACAAATTACCTACCCTACTTGGTCATGGCTAAGCGCCGATTTGCTTTACAATTTCTTATTACAAATATTCAGCCACCCAACCACAAAAATCTTGATAAACAGCTTCCACCCAGGATTAATATGAACTCCACATTTTGTTTTAAAAAAAAATAAAAAAATAAACAATGACAATAGACTGGTCAGTCCCAATTTGTTTATACAAACATGAACAGAAGGCATCAAAATTTTATCCTGCCTGTCCAGAAAATGCTAAGCCTAATGCAAACAAGAACCAGCGGCTAGACAAGATGAATGATAGGGATGATTGCATTAATTTGGTGATAATGAACTAGGTTTACTATGCGATTATCTACATTTCTGAGCAGTCTTCTGAGGAGGTAGGGTTCCGAAAACCTTGTCCCACAACGATGAAGTAATGCCAAAGCCCATGTCCTGGATACGGAAATGATGGTTCAAGTGATACCTCTGAAAAAGCAGCACACACAATTGTCACATAACTTGTCTGCTTCACGATAACAATAATAGGAGTGCAGTGTACAGATGGATGGAACATAATATGATGTTTTATAATAATATACTACGTAGAACATTTATCCAAGGGCAGTTTAATAATGAGTCAACATACTTTATATAATACATGAAAATACAYGTTGAGTCAAAATTCATATGAGAAGACCAGATACAGGTCAGCAGACAAAACCAAACCACCTTATCTCAGGTGGAGATAACATAATGTGAGTTAGGGAACATTAGTATCCCAAAAACAATTCACCAAGTGGTTTGGTTTCATCTCAACCCAGGCTATTCTTCATTAGCAAATTATCTCAACTTCTCAAATAATATGAATAATAGATTCAACCCCARTAGCCCCGTAGATAAGAGAGATAGCAGTKTTCCTATCAGCATCCACTAATGGTCAAAACAAACATCAATGTATTATATAGGGAAACATCTCACTTGGTGACTTCTTAGTTTTGGTTTTTTCCCATCGGTAACCATGAGTTTTTTTAATACCAAAAATGACCTGCAACTTGTCCTATATGACCAAATGTGATTTTAATGAGGATTTTGGGGTTAAGTAGCTGTTAAATCTAACCATGGTCATTCCTCCTGCCTTCTCTATCCTCTACTCCTCCCACTCACCACCATCCATTTTATGTACCAGCAACACTAACGCATCAGTGCATCACCATCCACTTTGCGCCACCCCAACTCCTCCTTTCTATCAGCATCACCCACGCACCACCACTTCACATCACCACCACCGACTTCACACCACCACCACTCCTCCTTTGTACCTGCAATACCCACACACCACCACCGCCACCAATAACACGCACACAACACAATTTCGAATCATCGTCATCGTTCACCATTTCGCATCGCCATTCACCATTTCGAATCATCGTCGTTTGCCATTTAGAATCATGGTTCACCATCATCGTCGTTCACCATTTCAAATCATCGTTCAATTCACCATTTCGARGCATCATTGTCATTTGTTTAGGGTTTTAGGGTTTGATCTCARAGAGGAAAATTGTGATGATGTTTCGGGCGCAAATGGGAGAAACATGAGCTTGTTGGTTCGAAACCCGTTGAMGGAGAGCAAGTTGCTGCTTGCCTACTATGCTTGCTGCGTTGCTGGGGAAGCTACCAAGCATGGTTGCTGGGTTGTGATTACGGTAATGGTAGTTGTAGATGGTGGTGGTGGTTGACGCGGTAATGGCGATTGCTCTATTGGTGGGTGGTGGTGGTGGTGGGGACAGGATAAAAGAGAAGGAAAGGTGGTTGAGTTAAATTTCAACCTACCCATATTAATGGTAAATGACTCATTAAATTCACATTTTGAAATGAAATACTTCCTCCATTTCAACACTTTCAGGAGGGTTCGGAATCCTAAACGAAATTTGTTCATTATGCTTATGGTGTGGAAATTACAATGTTACCCTTACTAACTAAAGATGAGTAAGAGCATACTGCCCACCAACCACCAATCCACCATGCTACTACCCAATGCCAACCAACACCACTACCCAGAAGCTGCAGCAACAACCACCATTCAACTCGCCGCCGCCGCCAGCCAAATTGCCACMACCGGTCAAATCGCGACCACACGCCCAAGTTGCCACTCGTCACCCAAGTCGCAACCCACGAGTGAAATCGCACCCAAATTGAGATTTTCGAGCACCTTTTAAACAATTTTCGAGATTTGAACACTTTTTGAACAAAATTCAACAACTTTCAAACATTTTTGAACAAATTTTGAACAACTTTGARCAAATTTCGAGATTTCAAACAAAAATCAACATGTTTAGGGTTTGTGATTTGGGGGTTTGTAACTTAGGGGATTTAGGGTTGTACGAAAGAGGTTCGATGGATTGAAGGTTGTGTGAAGTGGGTGTGTGTGGGTTGAGGGTTGTGCGAGGTGGTACGAGGGGGTGAGGAGGTGGTGCGAGGGGGTCTGAGGTGTACGATTCTGGGCTGAGGAGGTGGTGCAAAGTGGTGCGGGGTGGTAGGAGATCTTGGTTAGTAATTTTCATTAAGTTAGATTAGAATATAACTTTGTTTAAGGGTAAATTTTTCAATTCATTCAAAAAAGTTGGCCAAAAATTGGAAAGTAAATGAAAGTTSGCAGTAATGTGATATTTCTCTAAATGGCAAAAGTTGCCAGTAAATTGAAACGGATGAAGTAAAAACATATAGTCATTTTTGGTATTAAAAAAAACCCGTGGTTATCGATGGGAAAACCTAAAAGAACGAAGTCACCAATGGAAATTTCATGTATTAAGTAATGGGAAATTCAATATATATATATATATATATATATATATATATATATATATATATTAGCATTTTATTCTTTTGAGTAAAATTACATGTGATATGAACTTAATATAAAAAGTAAAATAAAATAACTCCAAGAAACTGAATAAAGTGATATTCTGTTTCATAAAAACCTTCCCAGGCAGAAAGAGTCACCGATCAATACACTCCATCAAATATTTCATACTTGCTGTGACTCGAGACAAACCAGTTTTAATAACAGGAAGCTTCTTTAAACCGTTTTGATTAAGGGTAAGCTAGAAATTTCTAGTAAACTTAGTAATGCAAATAGCCTAGTATAATCAGCAAAATTCCCATGAAGAGCCAACATACCTTCAGATTCTTTGGTACGCCACGAGATGGTTGTCCATGATGTAGATAGTAATGAGTGACATCATACATTACATATCCTAATAAGCCACCTCCAAAAAGAGCAGGAGTAGTGGATGGCGTAGCGAACATCCAGACCAAATTGTAGAACTGCAAGAATAGATATGTATAATAACAAAATATAATATCAGAGACCAAAAATAGTGCTAATTCAAAATACAAAATGCAAAAGATACAATATGTTAGTGTTGATAAAGCACTATCAGCACTTTAGAAAAAAATAAAGAATAAGAAAGCAGTAACAAATAATATGAGTTTCAACTTTGCATCCCTATAAAAATAATTACCAACCCCAAAAATCAACCTTTCTTTAGTTAAGGTTAAAGTAAGTTACAAGATAAATTATGCATCTTCACCAAGCTGCTTGACAAATTGAATTTTAATCTGCAAGTGAATTTTATCTTTGTAAGACATTTAAGAAAACCAGAATAACTCAATTACCAAATGGGTGTATGACATATGGAAGCTCCACCCAGAATAAACAGGTGAAAGTAGACAATAAGGCCAGCAAATGCGCTTGTAGATCTAGCATATTAGTGACCAATATAATCACTTATCATGTAGTTTCAAAAACATCACATAAAATTAAAAAAGAACAAATATTTTACAAGGATGATAATAAATAAGGAGTCTTAGTAGGGATGAGCAGAAACAGTGGGTACCAGTCCRATACCTGGAACCGGTGGTTCCGGAACCGTAACCGGTTGGATCGGTATTTTTGGAACCGGTTGTGACCGATTCTGGATAAAAAATTTGGAACCTATACCCAACGGGTACTAGTTCCGGTCCCACCGAATCTATAACCRGGTACCCGGTAACTGGCTATGAATTTTAAGTTTAATAGAACACTTGTTTTAAGGCCCAAAACCCCAAACTATATAAACAATACTAACCCTAAAATTTCAGTCATTCTCATTCATTTCACTCCCTCACCATAATTTCTAGATCTATGAATTCAAAATAAACTCCTCCACTCCCTTCACTGCTACAGTGCCACTGCCCACCGGTGTCGCCTCACCGAACCGCTGCCGCATCCCCSTCGCCGCACAGCCGCCRCGTCGCCTCTCCTAGAAGGCTAGAACAGAGCGGCATTGCCTCGCCTAGAACAGAGCAGCGTTGCAAATGTATGTATTTTAACTTCCACGCCTAACTTCCTGTATGTATTTTAATTATTTTAATTTTTTGTTTTTTCCTAGTGTTGTAGAATATGTAGATAGTTCACTTTATAAAGATTAATTAATAACAAGACAAGAAAGAAAGAATGAATGAATGAATGAATATGAATCTGTTAGAGGCAACATGAATTGGCGTTTTTGAAGTATTTAGTGTTAGAGCACCATGCTTCTTGTCAGTATGCAACTACTAATCTAATAACATCATCTTACTTCGATATTAGCGTTTAATCTAACAATCAATATATATTGATCCAAGTTGATCATCAATTAAATGCAAGTTGAGCATAATATACATTCTTTAAGTTGATTATTAACAATCATTTTGGTTTATTGCTTACTAACTATGTTTCTTTTTTCTTCTTGTTTTTTTTTTTTTTTTTTGAAGAGTTGAATGACTTTCGAGCAAGTGATATAATAGAGGATTGAAGTCCCATTTGTGAAGGTGATTTGAAGTTCTTAAGTTGATTTGTGGACTTGTATTAATTTTCAAGGACTTGTAAATTGTAATGCTTAATGTTCAAGGAATTGCATTAAGTTGATTTGTGCATTTGCGGACTTGTATTAAGTTGATTTGTGGACTTGTATTAAGTTGATTTGCTAAAGTCTTTGAATTGTGTGTTATAAACTTGTAATGGGATTTATTGTATTAGACTATTACTTATGTATTTTTCACTTTAGAAACTTGAAATGCTAATGTATAAAAGGTTGTGCTTTTATGGTCAAATAGCWAATACACATGCAACAAATATGAAATTAGGTAGSGCAAATTTTGATTTATTGGAACCGATTCCAAGCTATTCCGGTTCCCAAAATATTGGAACCGGTTCCACTCAAAATGTACCAGTTCCATTCAAAATGACCGGGTACCCAGTCTTGCTCAACCCTAGTTCTTAGCAATGTAACTGGGAGTACACAAGCCATAACAAAATGGCAAAACAGGTACCTAAGAATGCTGCCAAGCAATAGTTACCCAGAAGTTAAGTTCTGGATTGCATTAACAGTGCCACATAATTTCTGAACTGTATTCATTCTAGCATGTCCTTTTAAACTGAAGTATATTGCTTAGAGAGGGTGGCTTCCAAATGCATTCTACATTAAACAGCACATTGAACCAATCTAGTCCTAATATATCCTATCCAAAAAACTGCCCACGTGGCCATGTACAAGTATAAAGTACACATAATCTTTATAAAAAAAAAAACCTACTAACCGGAAAACACAAGATAGCTGTTGCAGTAGGAGGAAAAACAAGACGCAGGCTATCCATCGGGTGCTTGTGGTGACATCCATGAAGAAGATAATGGATAGTGTTGCCCCTGCAAAGATTGTCCGTTGCTATTTACATACATTGCGAAATTATATAAGAAGAAAAATAAAAGAAAATTACAGTCAACTGTGTCAATCAAACATAATGGAAAGTTGCAGCCTTGAGAAAAATAGAACGAACCAATAGCTCTTTGTTTTGATGTGGAAGAGAAAACGATGCAAAGTGTATTCAAGAAATGTCCATATAAAAATACCAAGAAGCACCATTAGCACTATCTCAGGAATAGTATGACCCATCCTTATAGACTTGAAGATGAACCAGCACACAACTGGAAGCCAGATTGTTGGAATAGCCCACCACTTAGTGAGGGTCAGAGACTGATTCAAAAAATGAAACAAAAATGTAAGAACTCTGAAATTAATTTAGGGTCTTCAAAGAGTAAAAAACTACAAATATCTCAAACAAACGATTATTCCATATGCAGAGGCATGCATGGACCAAAAATCAATTGAAAAGTTTCTCATACTCTCAAAAGAATACCTCCCAAAAGTCACTTGCAAAGAAACGAGGACCTTCCTTACTAACAATAGGTTGATGGACCCATTCCTCATAAGACWCTCCAAGGTGACCAACCTACAAAAGTTCGTTGTCAAAATATTGTACATTTGTAATAGAATAGAGCTATTGACTTTTATATCAACAAGTACAAAACAATCTACTTTTTTAAAAAATATAAGAAAAAATTAAGTACCAAAAAAATAAAATGATAAAWCACAATTAAGCTTCCCAACTACCATATTCACAATTTTAAGAAAATTGGCATCATATAAGAATAATACTAATAACAGAATGTGAAAGCTTAATATAACTTGACATGGAATAAAGAATACACAACCCCAATAAAGTAATACCTGAAAGACAAGTGGTTTGTTTAAATCCACGGTAAATCCCTGGGCAACCATCCTGGTGTATTCCGTCAAGCTTATGGCTACATAATACAACACAATTCTATAGTAATAGAGACTCTTGTATTCCTTGAAAGATATGATGCACTAATGCAGCAGATAATTAAGAAGTTGYTCTTGTTTCTCCATAATAACATCTATCTAATTAAATAACTAGTACAATCAACCAACCATCAGCAACACACTAAACAAGGGTAAAGCTATATCATGAACAAGTCTTGATCAACCGAAAAATTTCTTCCATTTTAGACTGTTGATATCCCGAGTTGTCTCTTTTAAAATTTAAACATAATTGGTAACCAACACAAACATTACTGTTCAACATCATTAATCCCTTCCCATTTGTAAACTTATTTGTACACTAACTATATCAATTTTCCCTATCCTTCTAAAATTGAGAACACAAGAGATGAAAGCAATTCTCCACCACAACATGATGAGTATACAACAAAGTGAATAAACTAAAGATCAACTAATAGAAAGGTACAAGTTCAAAACAAAATAACTAGAGTTGAAATTTGAAATACAAAGCCACAAAAACTACTTGTACAACCAAGCCAAGSTTGACTTTTATTCTTAAAAAAACTAATGTCCATTTATTTTAATAACRTAAATTCAATCCATCTATCAAAGCCTTAATCTCAAAAGTGGGGTCCGCAATTGCAAAACTAATTCCACCAAAGCCACAATTGTTGGAATAATTGAGTCAATACGAAAAAAACTTACAAACAATGAAAGGTAAGGAGTGTTTGGTATGAATGCATGATTAACATAATGAATTTGATAAGGAGTGAAACTGATAACCAAAATGTTACTTGTTGTTTGGTATCCTAATGGAATGAAAACGATGGAGAAGTTTGATTGAAAAAGAAAACATAATTTGTTTTGATTATTTTGACAACGGTAACAACTGAGCGGATTTTGTTACTTGCAAAGAGGGTATTTCTTGCCTATAGCATTACCAAACAATAAGAAATGAAAACATTATTTGAATATTTTTCCTACAGTACACCCATCAGTATAGTGTCTCACATTAACAGTAAACGCCCTAACCCTTTGACCAACTTGAATATTAATTTGGTAGTAGTTGCTAACTGACCCACATTTTCAAATATGATACTAATTGAATAACATCATTCAAATCAAATCAATTAAAAAAGTAGAAGAAAATGATGGAATACTATTTGAGTTTCCCTTTCATCAAAATGTAACGGTCATACCTCACTTTCTCTACTCTTTTTTCCGTTAAAGCGGAATCAATTCCGTTCAAAAGCAGCATCATCAATGTAAAAGGAATCAAATTTCAATGCAAAATTACGAAAACTAAAAACAACAATTCATAATGCCACAAAATAGGCGATAAACAAATTACAAACAACGAGCAATGATAAAACGGAAAAACAAGAATGAAATGCTGATCCAAAAAGAGAGAGAAATAACGAAACCTTGGAAGCTTAATGCAGAAAAGACTGATATCTGAATGAGGGCAAATGAAGGAGTGAAGATTGGAAGATGGAAGGAAGGAGAGAAAAAATTGTATAATAATAATGAGTATATTTTTAGTAGTAGTATAAAAAATTTATGGCAATGTGAATGATAATAGCTCAAAAATTCTTGTCTCAAAATCAGAGAATATAAACAGTGGTGGTTTTTCTGGTCTCAATCACAGGAGAGAGAGAGGGGTGTTAGGGGATGTTGTTTGTGATGTGTGGAAGGGTTTAAAAGTTTAATGAAGGCCGTCCAGTGATAGCACGTTGGATATTAAGGGTTATCCAGGCTGGGTATCACTATCACAACTCATTAGATGCTGTGTGTTATAGGAGGAAGTATCAGCGATTTATCATTGATAGTAAATCAGTAAAATAATGAACAGTGTACGAAAGTAAAAGAAAGGAAAGAGCCTTCTCCGTTGCGGTCTGTAAGGGTCTAATGTACGTGATTTTTAGGTAGAACGTAGAGGGCGTCGTAAACCCTTGACATCGGAATCCTTAATTTGCAAAAATGGCGGATAAGAAGCATTTCATGAACCTTCGATTTAGATCTACCTATTGTTTCAGTAGATTGCATTCTCGGTGTGCTGGTGATAAATTAGCTGCGGCTGATGGACGAGGGTTGCGAGGTGATTGAAATTGGCGAGCGTGAGGTATGTTATCGAATCAAATCCAAGGACTTCCATTTTTATTTCATTTTCTTCTTATGCTATGTGCTTGTTTTGAGTTGCGTTTGGAAGGTTACCTTTGTGCCTCTGGTTAAACTTTTGGAATAATTCTGATGGGTTATAGCTCGAATTTTTAATACCTGAGATGAATCCAATCTGTAATGGGTTGCACTTTGTTGTCGTTTCAGTTTTTGTGACGCAACAATTAAACTGATCTGAATTTGCTTCCTTTGTTTTCTGTTGAGAGTGAATGCAATTTGCAATGGAATTAAATTTGAATGATTTGAGCTGGTTGGTAGTTTTCCCTTTGATTCTGTTTGAGGGCAGTAGTGGCAATTGGCTTGGGTAACTTATTCTCCTTCAATTACAATTTATTGATTTGGCTTAAGATTGTTAAATTCTGAATAATTTGTCACTGGAATAATTTTAGTTAGTATTAGTTATTGGCAGTACAACAGCGTCGTATTATTATTTTGATTTGTAATTGGATTGCAGTGTTATTCTATCAGACCTAATTGTGCAGGATTTGTTTTGACATTTTATGAATTATTTCTTATTATCAGGTTTTGACTCAGTTTGAATAGCGTTTGTGCATTTACTTTTTTTCTTGATTTTGTTAGTAGTAGCTAGAGCTTCTTGTCATGGATGACTACTTTTTGGTTTCAAACTCATGTGGGATCTGAGATTAAGATTTGTTTGATTATTCCCGCGTCTCCGATTTCATTACAAATCGCGGTTTCTCCATTGTAATTAAATAAAGTTCTTTTAAAAAAAACTTATGTGATTGATACAATTTGAATTGACCTTTGTCCAATTAATGCGAGTTTGGATGTTTTTCTGATGTTGAATTTGTTTGAATTTAGTAGTCAAATTTAATTAGGTTACGAGGATTGAAACATGTCAACTTGACTAAAGTCTAAAACACAATTTAAATTACTCTGTAGAAAAACTTTGTTGAAATTCGATAATATGCTCTTTTCCTTGGGACTTAAAGTATAGTAGAACTTATTGTGTATGAGTGAATTGGGTTTTTAAAGGTCGAACTAATTCAACTAAATCTTATTTTGATGGTCTCATCCATGTTTGTGTTTCGAAATGGCTGAACAAAGTCAAGAAAAGAGGAAACCGGGTACTAGCGGCCAGCCAACCAACCTCACTGTCATTGTGGTTGATTTGATGTTAGTTATGCACAGAGTAAGGACCGACGACCCTTAAGATGAATAAATCTGAATTTTTGGTCGGAGATGAGACCTGAATGATATTCTTTACTGCTAAAAATAATCATGGTGCAAAATTTAGATCATATCAGCATATGTGTTAATGAGTATATGTGTTTAGATTGACTGAATGTATCAATTCAGTATAGTAAAGAATTTGTTTAGTCTCGTGTTAGTAAGTGTTTGATTGATTATTGTTTTGATGCTTTGTAATTGATGCTATGCGAATTCTGTTGTTTCATAAATGAGTACGGTTGATGGTTTTCATGTTTCCTGATATGTTGTTGGTAGTTTGCTCCATGTTACTTTTGTAAAGTTTATTGTGATGATTTATCCATGTGTACCGAGTGTTAACAGGAAATTTAGGGAAAAATCGTGGTTTGACCCTGTGTGTTTTTCGGTTCCAATAGTTTTATGGGATTGTGATTTCTTTTTAAATATTGTTTCTTAAATCATTTGAAATGATTATGAACCAGAAGAATCTAATTAATACCATATAAATTGGTTCATTGTTGCAGGTATAACCGTATAAGTAGTAGTTTGACACGTCGTCTCCAACCCAGAGCCAACTGGCTTAGCTCTAACGCTCTTGAGTAAATGAGCTTACCAATATGCTTGAACAGAACCGCTGAGAATGAAGTGCCTGGAAAAAAAAAAGTTTGTTGAATCATGTACAGTAACAATGTTGTAATTTGGCATTTCCATGATTCCTTAGTTTTTTTCTCTTTTAAATTTTGTATATTTTTCTAGCTTAGTGAATTGGTTCTATCTAACCTTATAAAATTGGTTCTTAATTCTGATTCTTTATATGCTATGCAAGCCAACCCTTTGCCTATTTCTATTACTAATGATGTTGAAAAATATTGTAGGCAATTTCTTTGGAATAAAGTGGATAGATTTCATTATATTCCAAGAATGAAATGGGATACTTAGATTTATCAACTTATTTATTTCATTATTTCATTAGATTTCATTATTATTATTTTGGTAAATAAAAGCATTTTATTACCAAGTAAACAATACAAACCAAGCCTCCGTTTTTACACAAGTGAAGTATAAAAACATCCAAGGCTGCCCAAGGAAGCAAAGACCTGGACAACATAATTGGAAGACATAGTTAGAAGAACTATCTAACATAATTAGAAGACATAGTTAAAGGAACTATCTAACTTCCTCTGTTTCAGAAGTAATAGGTTCATTAAGAAGTATAATGGTATACGAAGTAATAGTTAACAAAATTGAGTCTAAAAAAATATACGAAGTAATAGGTTCTCAATTTGGTTTAAGGGAAATCTTAGGTAGATAGAGATGACTTTGGTTTAATGAACATCTTGCATAAGTATTACTTTGATTTATCGAAAATCTTATATAAATATTTTTTGTCTTTTACAAACACAACATAGTCGAAATGTGTATAGAACATTGTCTGTGTATGCCTTAAACTTAGGAAGTGTTTGGTAGGGCGTAAAATATTTTCCCTGAAAACGATTTCCCTATTTTACATTGTTTGGTAGGAATGAAAATAAAAAAAAGGAAAAACTTGGGTGTAAAATTATTTTCCATCCTAGTTGAAAACATTTTCCTCCTAAAATCAAAGGAAAACATTTTCCTTTGTCTCCCTCTTCCATAATATTTGTACGACATACTTCAATCAAACATTTTTTTTCTCCATAATTTTCTCTCATATCTCTCAAACTTTGATCTACACTTTCTCTAATGAACAAGCATCAATGCACACTTGCATCTTCTTCATTTTATTACCTTGAATTCCTTCAGGTCTAACAATCAAAAAACCTAATTTTTAGTTTAATCAATCGTGGGGAAGAAGGATGAAATCATTTGTCTTCTGAAATTTCGAAACTTTTCACTTGAAAATTCATTTCTATTTGTTAGTGCTTCAATAATCTGAATAGCACTAGATATAATTTGACGTATATTTCATTGTCAGAGTTACTTCCTGTTCTAATTTTAGTCAGTTACTCTTTCTTACTCTATTTGAATTCACCTCATTGTTTTGTATTTATAGTCTTCCTGGTTAGCTTACGTCGTATGATTCAGTTTCGTTTTTGGAGTATGTATCTTGTTCAGCCTGGTCTTTTCTTGAAGGTGTTTTGACTTTAATTGCGATGAAGTGAATCTTATCTTATGTGTGCTTTTAGTGTTATCGTTCGTTTATTGTGGGTTGATTTTATTAAATACATAGAGATAAAATATAGTTTCGTGGATAATTGATTAGGTTTTTATTTAGTTGTTGTTTTGAAAGTGACTTGGATATGTGGTTTTTGTTTTTGTTGAAATAGATTTGGGTGTTGCTTTTTGTCAAAATATGCGATGTGATTGATATTTGGTTTTGGATGTGTATTTTTGGGTTTTATAGTTTTCAATCTTATTTCATATTGATTGTTTGTAATTGGAAGATATTTGAATATGAGTTTTTATTATATGGGCGTTCGATTATGTTACGTGATAATTGGTTTTCTCTGGTTTTTATTTTTATTGTGATTGAGTATTTGTGAGGTGTTATTGTAATTTTCTGTTACTATTTTATTATTTGAAGGATGTTTGGTTTATATATTGGTTAATTTTTATTCCATATATTCATATCTACATTCTTTTCTAATTATTACTTTCAGATTGAAGAACTTTCACTATTGGACAAAATTGAGTTACTTTCTATTATCTATTGGT